>DWJK01002152.1:0-15189 GCA_018248815.1 Croniades pieria auraria
GAGCTCGGTGGCGTGCTATTGGAGAGGCCTATGTCCAGCAGTGGACGGAAATAGGCTGATAATGATGATGATGATGAGCTCCTTTTGTGCTCCCGGAACTCTTCTAAGTTGCCTTTGCGTTTTTCCAACTTTCATAACCAAAATAGTTACAGTTAGAATTTGTATAAATGTCACAATTTATTAGAGACTGATATTAGTGACATTTTAGACAAGGTTTACCATTCTACCGTCCCAATACCTCTCCAGTCACACTGTCTCCTCCCAATTTGCTTGGTCGACAAACATACACACTTAAAATATAAACGGGGACATTAATATAGCATGATCGTATGTGATATTTGTTCAAGCTGAATCTGTTATCCGAAAGCCATTTGGACTATAAGGGATTACATAACATTATAGATAATGGGAGGGTTAGAGGGGGAGGCGTTAATGTGAATTTATCTGAACAGTGCCTCGTACGACACGATCTGAACGGTTGAGAATCGGCGTTTCTTATGAACACGTAATTCATACATATAGTCGTACATTCCGACCCTTTACACGTCGAATTATGATCGCTGGATGCTCAATTTATTCTTCATCAAATCTTTATTTGTTTCCATTGTTGGACACGTATCTCCTCTCATAATCGGGAGTCTTCGAAATGTTCATAAATGGTTTCATATAATTTCTTTTTAGTTTTTTTTTTCTAGTGAACACGTTTTACTTATCTACACGTTTGCGTCATGATTAATCTGCAAATTACCCAGCGAGAGCGCAAATTGTCTAGTTAAACTAAGAAACTAAAAAAACTTCCGCTTTTTAACAGGCTCGGGTTGATAAAATCTCCAAACGACGTAGTTAATGTAAGCGATTAACCTCTAACCGGTTAACTCACATTAGGCGAAAGGCATACGTTTTATAATTTAAATCATAACTAGTAGGCTAAAAATAACAGATGTAAATATCACAGTGCAACCAATTTCTAAGCTCAGTACATGTATTTACGTAGATATATACTTCTGTGTGTATATTTTTTTGTGTTTTCACGGGCGTGTATTCATGAACGTATCCATCCACCCAGTGGTCCGCACGGCGCGGCCGGAGCGGCTCAGTTTGGGCGGCGAGTGGCGGGTGAACGGCGTGGGGCGGAACGTGTCTCACTCGTTCGGCTACGGGCTGCTGGACGCGGCGGGGATGGTGCGGCTGGCGCGCTCCTGGCGCCCCGTGCCCCCGCAGCGCCGCTGCGAGCTCGCCGCGCCCAAGCCGCTGCGCGCTGTGCCGCCGCGGTCCACCGCTACCTTAGAGGTTATTGCATTCCCTTTTAGATATTCAATGAATATGTAAACTTTTATTAAGTATACTTTAAATGTAAGTATTAATAATTTTGCGCGATGAAGTAGAATAATATTGGTATGAGCTAACTGTATAATAAAGTTTTATGAAGAAAATCGAAATTGTCTCAGATCTGTGACAGCTGGATTTCTTAGGACATTTTGGAGGTAAAAAACAAAAAAAAAACGACAATAGGAGTAGACACTTTGTCACTTTATTTATTTACGATTTTTGACACTTCGTATTGAAATATATGTAAGAACGCTTCAAATGTATATAGGAACTCGTATGCTATTACCAAAAATCAGTATTGTTAATTTTTAATGAGACAGATTTGATTAATAATGAAATATTTCACATAACACTCAACTACAAATAATACCAGTACATATATTTACAAATTCAAGTAAACATTTGCAAACTCGGCACAAAATCAACGTCCCAGGCACTAGATTTGTGCCCGGACATTTATACTGTTAAGTGGATCTCAGTGAGTCGTCAGTCATCTTGTTACAGACCGCACATGCAGGCTCCGAAAATGTACTGCGCAGTTGGCTGTTGCCTTGAATGTATTTTCTGCTGATGAAGATAATAAAGTTGTTTGATTTAATTTTTATTAGATCATCACGCCATGTTCGTTACGGGGTAGACCAAGAGCACCACGTAAGAACACAATATATTTATAGATGTATTTGCGTATTGGAGAGGATAATTCAAAAATTGCGCATACCTGGTTTATTTTTGCATATTTAATGTTAAAATAGTGTACAAAATGTCTGTAATTTAATTTTATTTTCAAATTCAAATAATTCTTTCTAAGGTCAACACTTTGAGGTCAAAATTTAAAAGCGCCCTATGTCCTACCTTACACAGGTGTACAATACCTGCAAAATAGTATGTCAAATACAAAATAAAAAATTCGCTACTAAGATCGTAACACGTAACATTACCCTTGTTATCCCCGAAGGGATAGGCAGAAAGGGAGTAGTGTAGGATACTCCCAAGTTTCACTAGTTACGTTTACATTCCACAATAGAATAGATGGTGAGCCTATTGCCATACACCGGGCACAGACCCCGAGCCACGAATAGAAATTTCTACAAGAAAATCTACGGTACAAAAATCCAACAGTATCCGACCCGGGTTTGAACCCAGGACCTCTCGACCAGTCGCGCTTGCTTAAGCAACGATACAGTCAAGTATGATTAAATATGTACCGGCTTAACTCACGTACGAATTTCGGGATGGTCCGACTAGTTTCGGACCAGTACGCGGTCCTTCCTCATGAGCTCCCGCCGCTTGCAGCGAGGTCGCGACGGAGACTGACGGCGTTAAATCGTTCAAAAAAATATAATACTTAATTTTGAACGTACCTAATCTATTCACAGCATGGGTAGGTAACTTCGAATTATTTATAAACCTAACGAAAACAAAATGAAGTTCGGCGTCATCATCAGCCTACTCCCGTCCACTGCTGGATACAGGCTTCTCTAATAGCATGTCACTGAACTCGACCGTCAGCTATTCGCATCCAACCATTGCCAGCCACTTTGCATATCAATAAACTCCATCCCATTTATATGAGTTTAGTAATCATAGTATTCTATCTTAACACGCTATAAAATGTCAAATAGTACATCATCATCAAGCCTTTCACCGTTCTGCTGTTGGAAATGAAATCCTTTTAGAATGGGAAAGGTTAAGGACATAGTCTGCCACGCTGGCCAAGATTAAGTTAGTACATACCCATGTGTACATTAAACATTAAAATTTGAGGCCATTCAAGGCCGTTAAAAATATTCATACTAGATTTTTTTTCCAATGCTATGAATATTAAACTGGTTGTGAAGAAGAACCGGTATCGTTTTAATTTTATTTTGTGCTAGGGGACTTCCATTGCCAACACACGACCTGATCTTTTTTAATTTAGATTAATTGTGAGCAAGAAGCTACATACTCTTTGAATTCACTTCACCAGAGACGACAGAGCGTTACCGGCTCATAGAAAGTTACCTTACGCGTTTTCGAACGCTGTCACTTTTGCCCTACGTTATTTATGCCAATATTCTATATTGTCTGTTATAGACAATTATTCATAGACGTCAATTGCTTCCTGCGTGGGAGCTGGCATATACAAACCAACTAACAATTAGATCTTTTTTTGAAAAATCGTGTAATTTTAAAATGTAAAATCTCTACAAATATCCACGCCGGATAGTATATCCACTACGAATATAGAACAATTTATAATACGAAAAATACTTTTGACGAATATTACTCATATATTTTGTATATTATATGTTTATATGTGAATTTATTATATATTAGTCACATATAATTATTGTCTCGATTACAGAACACTCTAGAAGCATTCACCTCACACACAATATTCTACATTATACCAACGACAATATTATTTAACACTATTTCTACCACGGCTAGTGCATAACTATTTTGAACAAAAGGCGTATTTGGAAATTTAATCTAAATACAAATAGTAGAAAAAAAAATTATTTACTTTTTTGTATTTTTTAACTATTAAAACCTTCCGGCCAAATCCAACATGGCTATACGAAATACGACCTAATAAAAAAAGTATTTAATTTAGTTAATAAAAAAATTCAATGGAGCCTGTAAATGCTATTGGTGGAAATAGTGTTAACGTTGAATTTGTTACACATCAAGAACTTCTAAGAAATGGCACAATAAGAACTGCCTGTAATACATAAAGACAGACAGACTTGAGTTTGTATCAATCTTATATATAGCGAGATTTAGATCACACTAACACGTTACGCTATATTTTTTTTTGACTTTTTTAGTTTTATTTTTTCATATTTACGTACACATATTTGCTAGACCCGTAGCCGGTGGAATTGCTTTTTTTACCTACCCACATGGGAAGTAGGCGTTGTTACATATATGTTTTTAGTTGCCTACAGAAACAAGTATCATAGAAGTAGTCACATAAACCATCTCCATAGAATACAGGTAGTTAGGTAGGCAGACACTAGTTAGTCAATCATTTATTTCTACCTCTACTACCGCCGTTTTGATGCCGGGTAACAATAATACATACATAATACTACTACTTGTTTGAAAAACAGAGATAATAATAATAACATACTAACAGACCAACACACACATAATTATAGTACATAATAAATAGATTATTAAATACACACTGTATGTACATTGCCAGGCAACTTACATAGGCCTTTATAGCGAAAAGGTGCATAGCGCACAGTGACGTATTTTGGCATATTTTTGTGCAGACATGGCAACACGTCGTTGTGCAGACGTGCCGACACGTCGTGGTACAGACACGTCGACACATCGTTGTGCAGACACGGCGACACACCGTGCAATATCAAATCACAGTATAAAGTAAAATCAGTAGAACTATAAATATTGTAAGAATGGTTCGAATGGAGCGGTTTGCGGACTATTGTGCGATGGTTAGATTATCAGATTTTATGCAGTGAAACAGCAGATACTTTAGTTATTAGAGGGGTTCGCAACTAAATGTTTAGTTTTTTATAGACATGCAAAGCACTACCCTCTTTTCCCTCATAATTAAAAGTAGATATTAACCCAAACAAAAAATTATATTCAATTTAATATTTAATTTCTGGAACATTCCATTCGTTGAAAGATTGAATATTGTGGCACAGTCCTACTGACTGTTTCCTCTATATAATATAACATTGTTATCCGGACATTTTCAATATTAAAAAAAACTTAATCATTTCAATCTATAAATAGGTAGATTAATATTAGTCCTACCATAAATTCATTTATAAATGTCTAAATTGTATATTTTTAAATGCTTATAAGTGACTCAAAAAATATCTTTGGATGTATGTACATCAAAAGTGTATCATTTCGTTCATCATAGACCTGATACGAATTACTATTAGATGTGACGTCACACAAGCTTACTCCATACGAACCATTCCTATCCCGATACGAACAAGAACCCTTAACATAACAAAATACATGATATCGTCAGGCGAGGCGAGAACTATTGAAATGGGCAAATCATTCAACAATTCGTTCACTAAACAGATCACGAGCCGTAAACTGAGTTGAGCTAAACTGACCTCTATTGTATTTGGGATAAGATCTATCCTTTAGCTTGGGCGGCCTGGCGGCGCAGGTCGGAGCGGATGGCTGCGGTGATAGCGGTGCCCAGAGCCAGCAGCGCGCACAGGGTCAGGTTGGCCCAGCGGTCGCCCACGGCCTCCAACATCCGCTCGTACATAAGCGTCAGTACTATGCCGAATACCTGTATTTTAAAACATCAAAAATATTTAATGTAAATTTGACTGCCTCGTTGGACGAGTGGTTGCAAGCGCGACTGCAGATCGGGAGGTCCTGGGTTCAAATTCCGGGTCGGGTGCTATTGGATTTTTCTAATTTAGAATTAGTAGAGACTCGGAGTCTGGTTTTGTGCCCGGTGCATAACAATAGGCTCACCGTCTATTTCATGGGACTTAAACGTAACTGGTGAAACGTGGGAGTGTACTACACTATTCTGTCTGTCCCTTCAGGGATTATAGGCGTGATGTTACGTTTACGTTTCTCAAAAATATCAAATATTTGTAATAATTCACACTAAAAACTGAAATAGTTCTTACTAATGAAATGAAAATACTATCACTGCAATATAACTCTTATCTCATGGAATTCATTATCCTCCTATTACCCATCCACCTCATAAATTTATCAAAAAATATAGACACGTCCTTGATGGATACCAAATATATTAATTAAATTTAATTAATATGCTTTATATATGTATGTGAATAACTATTGATGAAATATTTTAAATTGTTCTAGACAATTCATCATAAAAGTTTTAGCCACCTGTACGACAGCGTTCAGAATCCCCGACGTAGTCCCTTCCGGTTCTGGATATGTCACTTCGGAAGCGAATTCAAATCCAACGGGTAAGTAGCCGGTCATGAAGAAACTGAAACATTTTTTTTTAACTTAAAAAAGCTGTAAAGCGAAAATCTGAAAAAATTCTCCAAAATATGCCAGATTTAAAACATGAATCGGAATCAAATTTTTCAGTTATAAATGAAATAGTATAAATACATAAATCTGAGAACAAGTTTAATGTGAAATAAAGAATAAAAATTCAAGACAGAACAAACTAAGTGACGCGAAGAACAAGTTTAATAGAAAATGAAGAATGATACTTTAGAATATTAAGATAGAAGAAGATTGAGCAAAGCGAAGAATAAAAATTGACATTGAAGGATTAAAGTTTAAGAAAGCAGAAGCTTCAAAAGTAATACACACCCAAGGATAATACTGCTGAGGTAGACCACAGCGATGACGCCGCAGTCGAGGGTGAAGGTGAAGATGACCATGCCGACGACGGAGGCGGCGTACACCGCGAGCGTGGTTTCCTTGAATCGGTGGGTCTTGTCCAGCACCAGGCCGCACACCACCGAGCCCGCCATGCCGGCTACCACGATCACGAGGCCGATGCGACCTGCGTCAGCGTTAGCGCCCTAAAAGCAAAATTTCAAATTCTTAAAACGCCTTTATGAAAACTTATAGGTTACATTATAGCAACCGCCGAATGTGAAGGTTTATTTTAATGTAAATAATAATAATGACTGGGGATTACACATGTATGGTAATATGATTTCAACTGAAACAAAGCCTGTACTATTTCAAGCAGACATATGATAAAAGTACGTTTGTAAATACACACCTTTATATATTATACACGTGCAAATAGATAAATAATTGTACTAATCATATGTGGACAAATATTAGGTCCGGGTAGGTCTCAAACCCACAAACCCCAGACGAGCAATCAGGATCACTCACACACCATCGGAACAACTCATCACTTAGTACGAATCAATTCTTTAATATGAGCATAACTTGAAGGTAACGTAGAGAAACGCAAATTTAAGGTTGGCACTACTGCTTAACTTTAAAGAGCATTTTTAAGTATGTTGGAAAAAGCATAGTGAAACAATCACACTACTATTTCGCTTTAAGCTCACAAGACCACGTAGAATATTTTAGAGATAGGAAGAAATTGAGTAATTAATAATAATACCTAAAGAAAAATTAATAATTAACAATTGCATGTTACTTACCGGATAGTAAGTCAAAATGACTTGATTGAGCAGAGTGGAGATGGCGTAGAAGACGCCAATGTTGAGACCGTAAGAGATGAGCAACAAGATGTAGTTGCGGTTAGTCAGCAGTTTTTTGATTGACTGCAGAAAGTTGGAATCGAGGCTACTGCCCAAGTCCGCCGCAGCCGATGGCGGCGATGCTGGTGCAGCTTTGAAAACTGGGAATTGAAAAAAAGATAATAAAGATCCTCGTTTTATACTGTTAATATTGTGAAAGCGTGTGTCAAAGCAGTACAATGTTTTTTATTTTCTATTACTAATTGTCTCAAAAATGACTTGCAAATTATTTCCTGGATTTCTTAGATTTTCCCTGATCAAGTAAAATCTACCTAACGGGAATCGAAAAAACTTCAAAGCACTTACAGAGGACAATCAGAACGAATAACACGCTGGTGAAGCCGGCTACCAGGTAGAACATAATTTTGAAGTCGTTGCCTATCTCCTCCACAGTGCCCTGTGCGCGGACGAGCATCGGAGGGAGAAGGAATCCAAGAGCCACGCCGAGCTGAAAAGAAATGAGAACATTGAAATACTGAAGACACATTATATTTTCTAATCTATTACTCCATTTCAAAGGAGAATTCATACCATACTATATCAATTGCACATGTTAAATGATAGATCCTCGAACATCAGACCAGTTATCAGTTACCTGCTGGTGCAACATTTGATATTAGATTTCGAAAATTTATAAATAGAATGATCCTTACATGACGTAAGCACACACTAAAGGAAGGATTCCCAAAAGTTCCAGTGTTAGAAGGGTGACTGGAAATTAAAAGTTTTTGGGAACATTTCTCAGAATTTAAGTTAGAAATATTAAAATAATTAATAAGCCTATGATTGTAAAATAAAACATTTATAGTATGACATTTTTTCCTTTCTGTTTTCGGATATGTGTATATCGATTTTTAAGAAAGTAGATCATTTTGAAAGGTTCAACTGCAAAAATATTTATGTATGTAGCAAGGTTTTAGTAGGAACTAAAAGTTTTGCGTCTCATTCATTGCTAAAACTAGCTTTGTAATACGAAATATTTTGTAACCGCTAAGAAACCACGGGATCCCACGGGGATACAATCGCGAGGCTCAGCTGATTATAAATTAAATAAAAGCTTTCAGCAATTTCAGTACTGACTTGAAACGGATTCTATAATGACTCTAGTATCTGCAGTTGATGGTACATCATTTGTTTGTAAAGATGTCATATTTTAAGATGACTAGGCTGATGATCATATTACCTCACGTTTATAAATCAAAGAAATAGAGCTTTCAAGTTCAGGTACTATTGCTTAAATAAAAGCTATTATGCAGAAGAATGGAAATCTTAATGCTTGAGTATTATAGCATTGGAATGAAAGTTAAATAGTTAAAGTAGCCTTAGAAGATGTGTTTGTTTAAGACTCAACGTTCACGGTAAAGGAAGGAATATTCTACCGAAGGGCACTATCAAGGCACTATTACTCTTCGAAAACTTCAAACCTTTTTCGTTTTAACCCTTTTTCATGCGATTCTCAACAGCTTAGATTTGTTAGGAGACTTACAGAATATAGATTACAGTATAATTATAATAATTCATAAGAGATTTTGTGTAAATAAATTTTATGAATATGATATTATAGCTGAAATGTTAAGATCGTTATTGGAATTTAAAAAATATGAATTATTTCCGGGCAAGTATAGTACATTCGAGTCTTACATGACGCAAGAATAGTTAATGCGATGTTCTAGAATATAAAAATCAAGAAATCACGCTTATAATTAATAGACAACTTTGTGAACATTTCCAATATGAAGATAATTGTGCAAGTAATGATGGTATTTTTGATTTAACTGAATCGTCAGATTTTGCTAATTTGGCTGACTTGATGGTAATAATGGAATCGTTAATGATTTTACTGAGAAACATTATAAACAAGACATGTTTTCTTAACTGGTGTAGTAATTGATAATATTGTATAACTCATAATTGTACAACGCTGCAGTTGTGGTGAAAAATTAGATAGATTTTTGCAACATAGTTACAGTGTAGAAGATTTTTTAACGTTTTCCAACGGCCTTTTAATATTTTTCTTTCCATTTCCATAGCATTAGCTCGAGTATCGTTCTTTAACAACATCATTTTTTGAACCTCTACATCGAGTTAAATACTCGTATGTATGTTATAATATAACGATGGTACAGGTGCCTTAGTGTTTTAGTTCTTAGATCTTTGTTCTTCTACGCTTTTAAAATTCTGTCAACACCCTGTCAAAGAGAGTGCTGCCATCTAGGCGATACTGCTGCCATCTGTTCAATAACAATGGTACCGCTGCTCGTAACATAGAACACCTGAATGGGAATATTAGCTCTATGTTAACCAAGTAAACAAATGCGGCAAGTCGAGGACAGGGCGCAATGGCGTTCATGGGGGGAGGCTATGTCCAGCAGTTGACTGAGATAAGTTGATGATATTACCTAATGATGATGATGATGATTAACTAATCATCCACATAATACGGGAGTTAAGGTCCACAGTGTCATATAATTAATAAGTAGTTGTTAATATAAGAAAGTTTACCCGCACTGTATAAATGTCGCACTAAATTATTCTTACTAGGGTACGGTCTATGAATCTCTAATCACTACAGTTCGAAGAAACTTGCTTATAATTGTAAATATTTTATTAATTCCATTGGAGATCCACTGATTAAATATTCAGCTCAGTGACGGCTGGCTGCAGGTCAGGGTTCCTTACGTATTATTTATCATCTCATTTATTAGTTGTTTCATCGTGCAAATCTCTCTCCCTTTGTACACATTACCAGGTAACTACAATACAATATTAAGAATTTTCGTTAACAGATTGAAACTGTTGTATGTATTAACAGGTTAGTATAAAATGTATTATGAAATACTGGTACGTTGGTACATTACGAGTAATTATTTAATGAACCTGACTCCTAAACCAGGATTTGAGAGTTCCACTCCTAAATCTAGATCAAGCAATGTTGACTTTGAATGTTTGTTACGAGACAAAATGGCTTATAACATAATACACAAACATACATACGTATAACTACTTCTATACACAAACAGTTCTCCCGACACACAATCATCGGGAATCACAGTCGGACACCCCCCGACAGTCCTCGAGTCCAATTGGATAAACGCTTCCGAGTGCTATAATCATGAGATCACACCAACGCGCCGTCAGCTGCGCTGCGAACTAGTGCATAAAAGATACGATTCCACTACCTCGGTGTCACTATCACACTTCTGCGTTGAACATGATAAAAAAGATGTACTTATTATGAGCTTCACGGCTGTAATCCCCGAAGAGGTAGATAGTGAAGTATAGTGTACTCCCATGTTTCACCAGCAACGTTTACGTCCTAATATGAAATATTTCTATGAAATCAATGTTTTACTATTATTATATCGTTAGACCAGCTCCCTGAGAAAGCAGGTAGAGAGTACGAAGTGTCACATATCATTATTTTAGTCCTAACATGCTTCTTCTACACTTATTAGTCTTTTCGGATACGCACATCTGCGACAAAGATATTTGTCCCCCCCCCCCCCCCCTCCCCGTCCATTAGCCTGTATGTGACCTGACCATATTTATATATGTAGATATATCAATCTAATACATCAAGAAAACATCAACTCGTGTATTATCGATGTGTTTCACACGGGTGCACTTAAATCCTGAGGATATTTAATGCCGTAGTCGTAACGTAATAACGTTTGCCAAAAATATACATTTACAGATTTCATATACATACCTTAGACACCACAATGGAAAAGTCTAAGAAGTGCAAATTTCCTCGCGATATATTCTTTTTACAAGTCTGAAACTAGTCCCGATGAAACATATGTATGTACGTCAGTGAAACCGGTACACAATTATGTCCATCACATAAACGTTGATAGAAACATAATGACGTGTACTAATTATTGCAACATTGTTATTATTAAGAACATTGCTCAAATTATCGATTTATGGCGTAGGTATAATGTTGATGACGACCGACCGCTTCTATAAAAAGCAATGTACGTAAGACGTTTATCGACCGATTATAGGTATCTACGCAAATAATATTAAATATTATGCAGTACATAATATCTAATAACAATCTTAAGTAATATCACCAACGTGAGACGAAGGTGTCACCATTTAGGTGACAGTGTTGCCAATTATGCAACAGTAGCGCCATCTGGTCAATTACAATGATGCCGCTACCCGCCACAACGAAAACTCTAGCGGGGAAGTCGTTCCTATTTAAGCCAAGAGCGACATGATGTATTGATTCTTAAACTCTACATTGTTGTATAGCGATACGTAAGTTATTTTAATAATAAGATTTTACGTGTCTGTTGGCATGTCGTTAATGTACGCACTCCGACTCTTCGAAAACCCAGTCCGTCTTTAGTTTTGGTAACAAAGACACCTGGGAAACTGATAACTAGTAGACGCTGCTGTATAACCCTGGAAAATATATATTCCCACTAGGCATAATTTTTTAGCCCGATTAATATCGAAAGGCAACTAAGGTTACATAGTCTGTGCCACAATGAGGTGGGTAGAACGAATTTTGCAAAAAAGGTTCAAAGGCAAAAAATATTTGTCAATTTTTTCTTTGCCTTGTTAGGGAAGCAGAACGTAGAGCAGCGGAAAAAACAAAGTTGAAATACAAAAAGTTAGGTGTGTCTACAAAAAAATGCTCTATTATTATACTACGATGCAAATGGAGTTTAATATATTCCTGTTCACTGTAAAGTACGTCAATGAGAAGCGTTACAAGTCACCATTCATTATATATTACGACATCATCTTCTGGAGTGCTGCACTGAGAACAGTGCCCATTACGTTCCGTGCTAAATAGCAGACAATACTCCTTTGAGAATATCCTAGAACACTCCAAGACCAGTACTTTAGAGAACTTTCTAGAGGTCTCCAAAGCCTTTGAGAATATTCTAGAAAATTCTAAGATGGGTAAGTAGGTTTTCAGGTAGGTAGGACATATAAATTCATACGTGTCATAGATACGATTATACATATGTATATGGCATATGAATTATTAACCTTTGTGGTCATCATTTCCTCGTCATGATTTTTCCTACCATAATGGATCGTCATAGAAATCCATCAAAGCGCGAGTTCCGGATTCCACAAGCCCCGTACTGCTGAAAACATCCTGCGTCTTATGATTAATGACACGGTGAAATATTTATTGACTGGCATTCAGAATGCGGTTTCGCTCGCATTTTACTTTCATTCAGATTTCGCATCACCTGTAATATACTGTAATAGGGATATGTACATATATAGTTCCACAGGTGACAGGGACATGCCAATGTCTCACAGGGCCAGACAGAGACAGGCACTGAGAGTTTTCACCAACTACGATTCGAAAGGATTTCTTGCGTCCATTCCACCTCAGTGTAAGAAGGCTCTTCTATTATATGCTCTTCTATTATAAAGATATACTTTTGACGTAATATAAAATTAATGTCTATAAATATAACACTAACGCATACATAGCCCGTGAAAAACACTGTCGTTCAGTCGGTCATAGGGCATTAATAAGAACAATGATAATATCCATAAACAGTTTTTCCATTTAATTTTCCTTATTGCTACGTAAGTGACTAAATTACCATGTTCTGTTTCGAATCTCCACTAGTTTCCGTTCTCGAATAGCCTTGCTTAAGATGAAAATCTTGTAAGGTTTATTATATTACCACCTTCGAAAGGTCTTTCTTAATAACTTAACAAGTCGTTATTTCAACGTAAGCATCTTCATTATAGAACGTTGATGTCCACTGCTGGAGATAGGCCTCTTCCAAATATCCGCAGTTACGACCTAATATAAAATTAAGCACTAATATAATGTTTCGTATGAAGAGTGATGAATGTGAAAGAAGCATGGCAGTTCTTTAATGATAAAAATATTGGACACTCAGTGGTTTTTGACTAGCCCGTAAATATTTTGTGTGAAGATCTGTAGGTACAATGTTCTGACCGGTTTAAGAAGCACGGCAAATAGCGTGGACATTATAGAGTTGGTGTGGTGGTCGACCGTCATTTGTAAAGTGAAACAAAACCAGAAACCATCTGCCTTCGAATAGGAGACGTTATATGTCTACGAGCGTAATGAGGGTATTGGAAAATGTTCTTCGATAACAGTCCGACAAGATTATCTTGACGAGGAAAAACACATAATCCTGTTGGAGGTCTTTAGCCCGATTTTAAAAGATTCCAATATTGTATTTTAGCTGTTGAAGAGCTATGGACTGTTGGAGACTTTCCCCACTTACGAGAAACGACGCGTTAATCTGTTCAAAGACATTGATTAAAGAGAAAGTGAAAAGTGAACGTAAACAATTCCTGCTCAAACCTGATGAAAGTTTCGCAATTAAAAAGTTTTCCGAATAAAAAACCAATTAAACCCCAACTTTTTCGAAGACCGTTGTTGAAAACAAACTATTCTGCGAGTTTAAAGTTTGGATAAAATGTCACAAATTGATTTTCTGCCGACACAAAAAAAGGATTTTTGGTCGGCCCATTAGTTAGGCCGGTTACTGATACTGAACCGGAGATTGTGGATTCTGTTGCAACTCGGAACAGTTATATGTGTGAAGGGCACGTGTGTTAGCCCTGCTTGTAGGCCCTAAATTATTATCTGTATACACATTCACAAAATTGAAAAGTAAAAGTTATCGGTTGTCTGGTTATTGTAATAAAGTTTATCTCTACTTGAGGAAAATAGAACTATGTGAAATTTTTCACAAATTATTATTATTCACAAATAAAAGTCCACTAACGCACTAAGTTTTTATATAAAAACAGATTTTGTTTCGTTGAATGGAAATCTTTTGGAACCGGATAGAGTGGGTACATTTTTTCGGGCATAAAGTTTTTTCTTTAAAGACAATAAAAACTTTATTTCATACACTTCGCTTTATTTATTCGCTAGCGATATCCGAACATGTTCTCATTTCAAACCCGCACAGTTGAGAGAGTTTAGAGACATCGGAGCTCACGAGCCAATCTACTTTATGAAATAAGGAAACAGGTCGCCGTTGGAAAAAGCATTGAAGACGTCATCGTCATAACTGAATATACTAATCTACCTATGTGACTTTATGCAGCAGTTGTTTGATATTTGACGGATGCTTTGAAATTTGCGCTGGATGTGACTTTTGACTGTCTCGTTGGTCGAGTGGTTCCAAACGCGACTGCCGATCGGGAGGGCCTGGGTCCAATTCCCGAGCTGAGTACTATGAGAATTTTCTAATTTAGAATTTCTAGAAGTGACTTGGAGTCAGGATCTGTGCCCGGTGTATGGTAATACGCTCACCACCTATTCCATGGGCCGTTAACGTAACTGGTGAAACGTGGGAGTGTTTTACAATACTCTGTCTACCTCTTTGGGGATTACAGGGGTGATGTTACGTTAAAAATAGGGAATGAATTTTTTTTTGTTTCACCTGTACCATAGCAATAGACAACTAATACGAATAAATCACTACCTAAGAGGCTGTTAAATATATCTGACCTTCTATAATATACGGCGAAATCAGGAGAGAAATTGGGCCTCCGTAACTTACGCACATTTCTCCAGAATATTCAGCTTTATTCCAATAACATTTAGGGTCATCATTCCATGCATACCGGTTATCGCAAGTCGCCGGTTCCCGTATCCAATAAGAATATA
>DWJK01002153.1:0-15187 GCA_018248815.1 Croniades pieria auraria
TCAAAGCCGGCAAAGCATTGGCCACTCTTCGGGTGTTGCAAGTGTCCATAGGCGACGGTGACCACTTACCAGCAGGTGGCCCGTCTGCCTATTTGCTGGACTAAATATAAAAAAAAGCGCGACTGCTGATCGATAGGTCCACGAAGGAAGCGCTATATTAGGCGTAAGGGTGTTAGATATCAGCTTTTATGACAGACCTGTAGGCCTGTAGGTTAGTGAACCTGACTGTTGCGCCGAGGGTCGTGGGTTACGTTCCAACTCAGGATAAATGTTTGTGCGATGAGCACAAGTATTTGTTCTGTGTCTCGGTGTACAGATATCTATATAGGTCTAAATTTATATGTACATATGCAGTTTACCAGCTGCCTAGTTACCATAACACAAGATTTCTTAATGCTTGCTGTGGGACAGATGATTGCGTGTCATGTCCCGAGATATTAATATTATATTATTCAATACGAGTATCGATAATATCGATTTTATAACATCGATATCGATCTCGCTAAGGCGTAAAATCGATTAGCGCCGGCTCACTCCGCCGCGGGGTCGGAACTCGTTTGTATTAACACGGCAAATTATTTGTCGCTGTTTAATGTATTGTTTCATTTATAACGTGAATGTTCAGAACGAATAGCAGGTGTGTGAGAGTAGAGTATTTGGAATTTGATGCTGTCTGCCTACCCTGAAATTGACCTAATGTGAAGACTGCCTATAGTTCAGCTGTATGCTCGCATTTGACTACTATCTTATTTGACAGAGACAATGGTTATTCACTGTATATATGTACTGTATGTACGAACACTGTAACATTGCGCCTATATTTTACAAAGGGGTAGGCTGAAGCATTGCACACTTCTCGCGAATATTGACAGCATGAATAATATATTGAAATAGACTTAAACAAAGAGATATGACAGGCGAGGCTACTTACCACTATACACTACCGAGGAAACACGGTGAAGGAAAACGTGAGGAAACCTGCACTACTTAGAATTTATGAAAAAATAAAAAAGTTCTAAGGTGTATGAAGTCTGCCAACCCGCACTCGGCCATCATGGCAGGCTATGGCCTTAACCCTCTCATTATGAGAAGAGGCCCACGTCCCAACAATGGAATGATAAATGGGTCGATTATTATTTTTATAAGAGATGTGACACAACGACCACTGTGACATTGAGAACACACAAGATTTGCATATCTTTACAGCTAATGTATAATCATCTCCTTAGTATTGAATACTACAAATCTATATTTGTAGTATTCAATAATAGTATTATAGATGTGACTAGAATAAGAAAAGATTGCTGAGTGGAGTACAATATGAGTCAAATGGGGTGTTCGTTAGTATGCGTACGTGTGCGTGCGTGTGTGAGTGCGTGCGTGAGTGCGTGCGTGTGTGAGTGCGTGCGTGTGTGCGTGCGTGTGTGCGTACGCGTGTGTGTGTGTGTATGTGTGAGTGTATCCGCGTGTGCGTGTGTACGTATGTATTACGGGACTCATATCTGACCTGGCGTCCAAGAAGATCAGTCTCATGTCGAGAGAGGCGCGGAACATGAACATGTTGGAGTGCAGCTTCAGCTCGGTGACGGCTGAGGGCGGCAGCGAGTGGCCCACGGCGACCAGCCCCAGCGGCGCCGAGTCCTCGCTGAAGCGCCGGGCGCGGAGGTATCCAGAACAGTGGATCACCTGATGGGAGCGTCAAAAATGATGATTTATAAGGTAAATGAGTACTCTATTCTCGCAATGTATGACTACATCCTCGCGATATATGACTATAATCTCGCAATAAGATTATTATTGTTATTATTTAAAAAAAGGCAACGTAAAGTAGATAAAGACGTATCTATATAAGTATACATTAGCCCTTGTTATAATGCATCTCAAACAACACCGACGGAAGCTTTCCACACCATAGCTTACGACTAACTTAGAACAAAGATTATGTAATTCCTCACCTTGTATCCACCGGTGGTGAGCCCTGCGTTCCTCTTGGCCAGGACACACTTCATCCTGATGAAGAAGGCTCGCTCGCACTCTATGTCCACGGACGGACCCCAGATTCCCCCCACTGGGTAACTGGGAGACCAAAAAGAGACAATCATACATATGTATGAAGCATCCAGTAGAGGCATAATGTCTTCTAAGCACTGTTTTGAAGAGGCATAAACGACTATTTAAAGCAGAGGCCTAGGCGATCGTGCTACTCCCTAGGCTGCATCTCGCTTTCTTGCTATGCATAGGGTAGAAATTGCAAGAACACTCACCTCAGGCTAGGTAGACAATGGCCCAAGGAGGTCTGCAGACTGAGCACAGCGCTCATTTCCTCGTGATCTTCCTGGTGGATGTATTCGTAAATGGAGTTGCCCGTCAACTCCACCTGCAGGAAAATATTTCACTATAGACTTATTATCATATGGTCACTCCAGTTCCCTTACGGGTGCGGGCAGAGAGCACTGAATGCCGAAAATAGCTATCCTCACAAACCTGAAGTGTTCTTTCTACATTAATGACTGTCTTCACACACATAGGCCAGTTTCCGAGACTTCTAACATCAGCCAGTATCTTTAACTTTGTTTTATCATAATCACTGACAGAGGGAACTACCTACAGATAGGTATGTCCACATAAACGATTATTTAATTACTGATTAATTAAACGTTAGTGACTGCTGAGAGCAAGATCTTCAGAGTCTGCTAGTTCGATATTTAAACAGACAATGTCTTACCTGACTCAGGCCGAGGTGCACAGAAGCAGTCTCGCTGATGTACATGATCTTGCCATCAGGTGCCACCACGAAGATGAAGCCATCCAGGGTCTGCAGCAGATTCGAGCCCAGTTCCCTGATCGACAGCTCCCGGGGCTGAGGAGGCGGTGGTGCGGCGCCCCACGCGTCACCGAGGCCTGATGGACAAGCCTTGCTTTGTTAGTGTAGTCGATTATATCAAATAAGAAAGAAACTTTTCAGGATAAATTAATTCGGTTTCAAAACTGTATCAAATATTCTCTTTACGTATATGATTCTTCATTGATATATAATATTTTAATATACCTCTACAATATCAGCTATGAAAGTCTACAGCACTGCATCTAGGCGTTAGCGCTCATGAAGAAGCTTCTCGTACAGCTCCGAGAATGGTCAAACCATCGCGAAAAACATACGTGAGTTAAGCCAGTACATATCATTCATTTGCGACTAGAGTGTAATATCTCATAAACACTATCTTTTAGAAAACAGTTTAGAAAGTTTGATTCCAAACTCTCTGAACTGTTATCTGAAAGATAGTGTTTTTGAGATATTACACTCTAGTCGCAAATGAGCGAAATATAATCATAAAGATCCTATAAGCTCGTAATGGGATGGGATAGGAGTTAGTATTGGACGGTCCTATTGGTATGAGTGTAGTTATAATCATCTAGTATCAGTACTATTCGAGGCTCGTCATATAATAATAAACTTTATCTGCATGAAACACGGCACATACAAAATGACTGGAGGTCATATTTCTAGAAATGTCCACGAGTGATATACCGAGCTGCTCGGTGGGCGGATTTGTCAATGGAAAGCTCAAGTAGTCTTAGACGACGTGCTACTCCTGAGGACTGAGCTGGTCATATCTACTATACATCTGGATACAACCACAACCGATAGAGCAAAATACTTATTAAGTCAGTAATTTCCTTTGCGGTAGAAACGAAAGTGGCGTTGGCAGGCCTTGAAAGCTTTTTTATTTTCAACTCTTAGGCCGTTCCATTGTTGTATAAAGGACTCGTATCAGAATGAGATGTTTAATACTTTGGTCTGCCACGTTAGCCAATTGCGAGTCGGTATATTCCACACGCCTTAGAAAACGTTTTAAAAGCGTGGAATTCACTATCTACCTAGTGGTTAAAAACTTACCGTCAGGAAAGACCTGTCGCATTTTCAGGTAGCTGGTGGTGAGTCGTATGACGGACGCCTTGTCCAGCTGTGAGGTGATGGCGGAGGGCAAGGGCAGAAGCTTGGCCAGCTCCAGGAACTCCGCGTTCTCCTTCTCTCTCCGCGAACGGGCCGCGTTCTTACTCTTCTCCTTCATGATGGCTGCCGCGTCAAGGGAGTAGGGGGCCGCCCGGTCTTTGCGGCAAGCTGCGGCCAATAAGAAAAAGAGTTGAGATTTTTCTTCTTCTTTTCTTATTATTAAGTATATCATTACATAAGGTTTCTTTCAGGAAAGGCAGACAGCACAGAGTACCAAATATATCATTACTTTATTTTTAGAAATTCGACACAAATCCATAATCGGTATAGGAAAACAAATCGGGGGTTTTCAGGAGCATTCTGGTATTCATATTTTAGAGTTATAATTACTTAATTGAAACAACATATGGAGTAAGAGAGGGACAGTTTGAAAAATAGCTCTGCATGAGGTCACTCGTGCTAGCAGAAGCTGCTGATACTCTTTGTTTGTCCATAATAAATTTTACTTTGTAAATCTGTTATAATTTTTTTGTTTATGTTTAATTATGTGGCAATAAAATAATATTATTATTTTGTAATAATGTACAATTAAGGCTTTATTCGCTGAAGTGTTAAAAAATTATATCTTGTCTTTTTTTTTAGAAAAATTACCCTTTTAGCTTTACCTTAAATACTTCAAGCATGTCTTAGAAAAAAATCATCTATTTGTGAGATTTTTGAAACGAAAAAGTAACGGTAAACTCGAAAAAATTCAAGATTTTCGGTTTACAAAAGTAGAGAAAAGAACCCAAAAGAAATTTCGGTAAAAATGAAATAATATTCGAAAAAAATCATTTAAATATATACAAAAGCTCGCAACTTCCAATTCGATACTCTTAATTTTTCATTTCCAACTTCGACTTCGGTTTGGCTATAAACATTTTATATCTTCTGTTCCTGCACAACCACCTATAAAAATTGCTAGTAATGGTGATGTTAAAGCATTCTTAACGTAGAATATATCCAATTCCATGTCAATCCTAACATTGCTCATAAAGCATGTCAAATTTCCCGCTCAAAACTTACTTTTTTTTTAATAGTAAAAACGGGGTGTCCATTAATTAAGTTAAAGGTTCAAGAGCCGAAGGGGTCAAGTCGAATATCATCTAATTTTGCTTTAGGGAGAGGAAGGGTCTCGGCAAATATCACGTAATTTTTTCACGAGACGAGCTACTGAGTTGCTATCAAACGCTAACGACTTACAGTGGCTGAATCAGAACGAGATTGAAGGAGCTAATGATTTTACTGAAAATCATGTCGCCATATTGGTTCCCATAGGCACTTTTGAAACTGTGCACGGGTCTCCCTGAACTGACTTAGAACGATTATTCTTTTATGAATCTTGGTAGTTAAACGATTTAAGTATTTTATTATTTACTTTTCGCTGTAATTCTTGTCTACTTACTCAGTAATCTTAAATTGTAATCTTGATTAGTCTTAAATAAAAATATTAAGCAAATCATTTTTCTCTTTTTAGAATACATCCCATACATTTAACAGATACATGCATTTTAAAAAATCTCATGTAAGATTGGAGGATGTTGGTGGGGGAAAGAGCAAAATCTCATCCGGGGGATGGAGGCCAAAAATCTCTGATATCACATCACGTACTTAATGGACGCCCCAAAAGAGTACAAAAACAACAGGTAACAATCACAAGTGACCACTGCCATCCATATCGGTCTGTATGTCTCGATTAAACTGTTCGAATAGGACTATTAGTGTCAGTAATTATATATCCAATTTTATGTAACGAGCAACATCTGTATATTAGTAAATTGAAAAATGTACTGGAAAATACAAAAAAAACGTAACATCAGGCATCTAATCCCCGAAGGGGTAGGCAGAGGAGTGTAGTATAATCCCACGTTTCTCTAGTTACGTTTAAGTCCCACAGAATAGATGGTGAACCTATTGCCATACACCGGGCACAATTCCAGACTCCGAGTCACTACTACAAGTTATAAATTAGAAAAAACCAATAGCACCCGACCTGGGATTTGAACCTAGGACCTCCCTATCGGCAGTCGCGCTTGCAACCCCACTCGATTAACGAGGCAGTCAAAGGAGATATTAAAAAATATTAAATTTGAAATAAATATGGATGATCTATTTATGTCGTAATTCTTTAAAAACGAATTTTCTCTATGTTTTTAGCTGAGCAAAGTTCAATCGCAAAGGTGTTTTTATTAATTAATTAATAAAGCTGGAAAAAATATTAACCAAAAATCAATAGCGATTTCCATCACAGCTTACGACATCACAATTTATTTTACAAATGCCGGCCATATGTTGCTTACTGTCGCACTTTTAGCCAATATCCACGGGGAAATTTATTTCTGTAAGCCGGCAAGGTCATTTGTAAGTATTACCCGCGTGAATTATTCAACATGGCGGCGCTGTTGTTTTCCCGCCGAAACGGGGCCGCACTTGACGTTCATGTTTTTTTTTTTAATTTTCTTTCTCGAGGCGAAGGTGCACAAGGGCGTACTTACTCTGTCATAAATATTCATGGAATATCGTTAGCGTCATAGATAAGATTTTTTGCATGTATAATTATTCAGTTCGTAGTGTTTTTCGTGTGACTCGACTGTGAAAATGGTAGTGGGTAGGGCAGTGTTGTGAGCACTTATATTTATTAGTCGTAGAAAGTCCAAATGAGTGGATAATTTGGAATTATAATTGCACATGTAAGGTTGCATTGTAGAGGGTTGGTATTAAAAAAATAGAATTTAATTACTGACAATTCGTGTTTTTTAATGAACACTGTTTTTTAGGATTAGGACTTCTGTCCGTATATTAGATACTATATGCTCACCTCCTATTTCATGGTGAGAGGTAGAATTTAACAGGTGAGTCATGGCATTGAACTACGTTCTTCTGCCTACACCTTTGGCGAATACTGGCATGGGTATAAAAATATGTTTTTGAATTGAGAAACATGAACTAAAGAATATTACCAACAATATCTAAAACAGCAGGTTCCTGTAAGGACCTGATGAAAAGGATGCTCTAATGACTCATTATTAAAATTAACTTCCGGTTATCGTTCGTGACGCAAACAATTTCCGTTTCGGACCGTCAGTAGAAAAAACATTTTTCACCCAACACGCCAAAAGTTTTACGTCAATATACTATTTGCATATTATATTATATTTACATAACATAATATCATGCCTGTATTTCCCCAAAGGAATGGACAGAAGTATTCCTCTGCCTACCCTAGTAGGACTTGGTAGTAATAAGTAATACACTTATAATTGACTCTTCACCGCTATACGTCCTATGGAATGGGTGGTAAGCCCATTGCCATACACCGGGCACAAATCTACCTTGGGAAAGGGCTATATCCAGCAGTGGAACTAAAGAGGCTGACGTGATGATGATAGGCACATATCTAGACTCCATGACTCCTATGAATATTTTTATTATACTTACGTATGACATCCATGTCAAGCAATGTTGTAAATCTGCTTAGAGTTCTACGGCACGGATATTTCATTATACTAAATCGAATATGCGTGATATGTAACTCAAAATAAAAAATAATCACCCTCAACTTATTCAAATCAAATTATTATTGTAAGACAACATTAATAAATAAAACACTGGCACGTTTAAAGCTGAATAAAAAAAAATTTACTTAAAATTTATTTTCGCGCGCAATCTCTACGTAAAACGGAACGCTTGTGCAAAACAGGAAGTCATGCACCTCACTGGGACAGGTTCGAGGCGGCACTGGCTGCGGCACCTACCTTCGTCTATGTCCGTTTCCGAAGAAAAAAAAACAACAGGTAGTAACAATGGGAGAGATGCTGATAGTAAAGTTGAAGTTCGACCACGAACTATGTGATTAAAACGAGTAGTTCTCTGACGAATTATATTGACAAACTATTTATAATGTAGAGATCCAAAAAAAAACACAACATCTCGCCTGTAATCCCCGAAGGAGTAGGCAGAGGAGTGTAAGACACCCCCGCGTCTCACAAGTTGTTTACGTCCCATGGAATAGGCGGTGAGTCCATTTTTATACACCGGACACAGACCCAGACTACTAGAAATTCTAAACTAGAGATCCAATAGAGAGAAAAATGAGAGATAATATGTGTTGCAAATCAACATTAACCGTTTTAACGTTCCACTGTTGGACATGGGTCCCCTCTTAGAATCATAAAGGTTAAAGCCATGGTATGCTGCCCAAGTACGGGTTGGAAGGCTTCACGCGTCTTGGTATTGTTATATCTTCAGGGTAGGTAGAGAGTATGGAGTGCCATATATCCATACAGAACAGATGTGACTTCTTACTCACTCACACGTCTTAGAAGACCTGCAGAACTCTAAGGCGTGCTGGCTTTCTAACGACGTGTTCTTCACTGTTATAGCAAGTGAGTTCTAATAATAATTTTACTAATAATACTTTACTAATATGTTATACTTGACTGCCTCGTTTGTGGAGTGGTTGCAAGCGTGACTGCTAATCGGGAGGTGCTGGGTTCAAATCCCGGATCGGGTTCAATTGGATTTTTCTAATTTAGAATTTCTAGTAGTGACTCGGATTCTGGATCAGTGGCCAGAGTATGGCAATGGGCTCCTCACCTATTTATTCCATGGGACGTAAAAGTAACTGGTGAAATGTCGGAGTGAACTACACTCCTCTGCCTACCTCTTCGGGGATTACAGGCGTGAAATTACGATGTTACGTTTACTAATAACACAGAACACAATACACCAACGTCATTATCATCATCATTATCATCAGCCTATCTCAATCCACTGTAGGACATGGTCCTCCCCTAATGAGCGCCATCGCGCCCTGTCCTCGGCGTGTCGCATCCAGCATCTGCCTTCAGCTTTTCGCAGATCGTCATCCCACCGGGCCGGAAGGCGTCCTACACTACGTTTGCCGAGCCGCGGTCTCCACTCCAAAACTCGCCTACTCCACCGATTGTCGGTTCTTCGGCAGATATGCCCAGCCCATTGTCGCTTCAGCGAGCTAATCCTTTAAGCTACGTCGGTGACACCAACGTACTGACTTATATTTCCTAGCATTATTGTGTTGTTTCGTAGCTTCAAACGTTTCATTAGTTAATAGAAAATTGTTCTACGGTGACCTCAGAGGACTACTAGACAATATTCCTTAGTAATACTAAATCCAGTTGACATACAAAGTTCAAACCAATCACACTTAAATCATTTACGGTTTTTTAAACAAATTTGAAAAAATAACGAGTCTCATAAGCCTTTTTTACATGATAAAGTTAAAATTGAAAGTCAACTAAATTAAAAACTTTCATGTGTGACGAAAAGGTCATTCATCCTGGCCGCATAAATACAGAAGTCCCTAAGACGATCGTGTGTATGATGAAAATGATGTAGAAGCACCTCAGCTCTGAAAGGATAGAGGTATATGGCTCCTGTAAACCTCTCATTACCCCCTAAGGGACCTGGCGTGACGATATAATTATAATAAGCACAGGTACATTTGGCATACGTAGCTCTCTGTCTACCCCGTGAGACCAGATACGACGAAACTACTAACGTATCATATTAGTGACCTAACACAAATTATTTCATAGTTTCCGCATCTATATAATCGCTTATCACTTCGCTCGCTATGCAGCACATACCCAAAGCCCGTATAGTTTGACACATTTGACGTGCCGATTGTCACAGTGATAATACTATTATCTCAAGTATAACTAAATAAATATAAACTTTCTTTTTATTACGACAACATAATATCCGTTCTTCTTCAATCTTTCGGTTTTTTTCTCAAAAGATTTTTGGCGATGATGATGTTGTATAGGACTTCAAATTGTGGCGTTTAGTTTTACCTTGATCGAGAGTCGTAAGAATATATTCGTGTAATGAGCACAAATATTTATTGTGTCTGGGTGTAAAAATAACTGTATAAATAATTAAATATATATTTATATGTATATGAGCACATGCAGTCTGCCAGCCGTCTGGTTACCGTAACACAAGCTCTCTTGATGCTTACTATGGGATCAGATGGATGTGTGTGGGCTTGTCCCGAGGTATTATTATAATGCGTTGATAACTCTAATATTTCGTTACATTATGTTACAATTACCCTAATTAAATAAAAAAAAACCCTAAGTACCAACTCTCGTCTGATCAGCGCCCTTTTCGCCCTTTGTAGTAGCGCAACTACATTTGAAGGGAGAGGGATGTAAGACGGGGGTGGGGTTCGATTGCCGACTGGACAATAAGTAAGCCAGTGATCTTTTAACGTGTGACTAGCGTTGGAAACATTTAATGACCGTTTCCCGCTTTACTGCATGGCTGCATTACCGCTTTACTGCATTTTATGATTATAATATACTATGCCATATTGGTTTCGATTTTTTTTTTTTTTTTTAATCACCTGGTTCTTTTATTTGTTACCTGTTTAAAAAAAAATTTTTTTTTCTCAAATAACAGTATTCACAAAATTTTAAAAATTACCCTTTTTTTTTCAATAAGCAAAGGAATATTTAAATATAAATACTAGAGTACGAAATTTAAAATTATTAGAAATTTTTGAAACGTTTTATAGTGTTTTTGCTGTTTCCGTTATTATTACTTTAATCAACTATCGTTTTATTTGTTACCTTTTTAAAAATAAAAATGAAATAATTTTTTCTCAAATGAAAGTAATAAAGAAATTTAAAAACGAATGTTTAATAACGAAAGGAATATAAATTACCAAAAGTTAAAATAATTTAAAATTTACACTTCATTTTTTTGCTTTTTCTATAATCGTCATGAGGGTAGGCACGGAAAACAATTCCCGCTGGCCACAGTCCTAGCAAACTTCCTTCATCTGTTCTGCTTTCATCCAATGCGTCATACGCAAATAAACATCCACTTGTATCCCCTCAAAGGGGTAGGTTGAGAAGTGTAGTTCGTACTCCCAAGTTTCACCAGTTATGACATAAGTCACATGCATGAAATTGTGTATGAGCGTATTGTCATACACCGGGAACAAATCTAAACTCCGAGTCACTACTGAGAATTTCATGTTCGATATCAAAAACTTGATAATACTATCGTCAGAGCCGGACATCGAATGCTGAATCTCTCGCTCGGCGAGACTCCGCCATCAGCTTTGGAAGGATACAGATACATATATGGCTCACCACAACCCCGTAAAGGACCTGATATGACGATATAATATCATAATATCGTAGTAAGTACACTTTTACATCATTGTCTTACAAAAACACATGTGCATCTAATCCATCGGATCCGGGCGCGGCGGGGTGGTCCCGTCTCAAACGGGTCTATTGTTCTCGAAGCTTCCGTATGAGAAAATCATTTAGCTTTAAGTATGATAATTTAATAGCGTTGTTTTAATTATAAATGATAAGAACTTAACGTAAAACAAAACGTAACATCACGCCTGTAATCCCAGAAACGGTAGGCAGAGTGTAGTACATTCCCACATTTCAGCAGTTACGTTTAAGTTTCATGGAATAGGGGGTGAGCCTATTGCCATACACTGGGCACAGATCCAGACTCCCTAAAAATTCGAAATTAGAAAAATCCAATAGTACCCGATCCGGGATTTGAACCCAGGACTTCCCAATCGGCAGTCGCGCTTGCAATCACTCGACCAACGAGGCAATCAATATTAAATTGACTAGTTATTTAAATAAAAATTTTAAGATTGTCCGTTTACGCAAGTAGTAAAAAAAAACACAAAATAAATTCCGAAAAAAGCTTCAGTCGTAGTCTACCACGCTGACCATGCGGATTTTCAACTGAGAATCGACTTTATATTTAATTTGATTACTAAATATCTCATAAGTGTTTATACATACATACAGTCGGTAAATAAATAAATAATTATAGGATATTTAATATTACTTAACTTTATTGAACGACACTTACATGACAGTTGGGATTCGAACCGTAAACTCCATGAATGATTTGCAGAAAGCAAAACCACTAAGCCATCACTACGTAATCTTGTTTAAGTGCAAACAGATGTGTTGTAACATGACGACATCACATTATCCGAGACACCTGAATGGATTTTAAGACCAAAACAATAGAGTACCTGCAAAATCTTTTTATTCTTCTTTCTACCCTTTGTCATTCCACTGTTGGAATATGGGTCTCCTCTCAAATTGAGATGGTTAAGACCAGTCTGTCATAATCTTTGCATATTTTGCAACTATTTGTGAGTATGAAAAGAGTGATGAAAGTAGAAGAAGCGTGTGAAGAATAGAAATATTTAGGACTCGGTGTTCTCTATCTACTCCGTAAGGGAGCTGGCGTGATGTTATAATAACATATTTTTTTTGTATCTTTCATTGTTTATAGGTTCATCTTCTATTACATAAAATGTTCAACATATCTAACGAAAACACAATGACGTGGAAGACATTACAATATTGTATTAAACGTATAGGTGCAATATTTATATATTATACGTTCGTTTAATATTATATTCGAATATAATTACATTATGTAACAGATTAGTGGCAAAGTAACTTTAGAACCTATTACAAGACAAAAAACAAGCGTGGGAATGGCAGAATAGACAATAAAAATTTCGCGCCAAAATTTTAACAGAAAAAAATGTCTATGGCTATTGTTTTTTTATAAACGAAGGCGAGGTGTGATTGGGCTATTGTTTCTGGCCACAGCGGACGCACGTGTCTATGGCACGTTGGAAACACATAGTTTTTTTTTTCTCTGTCCGTAGTAAAGGCACCTGCGGAGTTATTCATGACTTTGCATGTATTAGTCTTGTCATTTGCTGTGTTGGCGTGCGAACTAAATTTTACGGCGATTCGACAGTTTGGTGTTATGTTAAGGTTTTCACAGACGGAAATGTAATACTGTGATACAATATATGTATAGTATAGCAAACTAGAACAGGCGGTAGCTATGCTATAGTGTATCTTCAAGGTTTTTACTGCGAAATTTCAAAGATTTCAAAGATTTATTGAACATAAAAACATTAATGCACAAATACAAATTGTTCGTAAACGACTGCTATAGTTAAAAGGAAAACTGTGACGCAATCTTTTACGCCCACCTCTGGACAATGAGGGATTATGTTCAGCTGATTGAACTATAACAATTTTCTTTTATATATATTTACGAACAATTTGTATTTGTGCATTAATGTTTTTATGTTCAATAAATAAATCTTTGAAATATTAAACTGCCCCATAGCATTGAATCCTTTAAACTTACTTTTCTTACGAACAACTCTAAATCTGTTGTTTAAATTACTGTTATCTAATTGTATGCTTTTATATTCTGGTAGTTGATTGCCAAGAAGTTGAACAACATTTACGTATTAAGAAGGTTTGGTTTGCTAAATAATTCATAGTCCGTTCAATCGTTAGTGACTCTGACTGTCGATCCGAGGGTTATGGGTTCAATCACGCTAACCAAACATTTGTGTAATAAGCCTTTTCTGTCTCTCTGTAAACTATATTTAGTATGTATATATTAGAAAATGTTTGAACTGTCTAGTTACCATAAAACAGGTTCTGTCTAGTTTGGGAAAGGGATCAAACATACACACATATCTTCACGTCAAGTTCGTTACGGTGCATTCAGAGAGCACGGAGGGTCAGTGTTGGTCAAGGTATTAATATTAAATTTCTATTATTTAAAATGAAATAAGTTTTAATTAAGTTATGTTGTGTTTTTGTTTTATCTTAGAATCTTAAATACTGTAGTCGATGAAATGTCAATGGTATTTTCCAAAGCATGGAAATATGCTTCATAAATGTTGCTTTAGGGCTATTCAAAACAGTTTCAGTGGCTCTTGGACCGATCCTAAATCATGGGAAGAAGATCTTTTAAAGCAGTATCAGTTTGTAATCAAAAACAATTTCATGTAAATAAATCGATTTTAACATTACATTATGAAAGCTAACAGACTTTGTCTGTGCTGCTGTTATTTTTTATGCCAAAACTGATAAATCGTTTTTCTTCAGTTTGTTTGGGACATAATACTCTGTGAAAGAACGTGGGCTATTTAAAACCTTTTTAATAAAATTATAAAAATAATGAATTAAATATTATTTGGCTATTATTAGGTTTTCGCGTGAACGAAACTTCAGTTATTAACCAGTACTTGTAATCCTTTTTGGTTTTATTTGTTAAATTAAGCGAAATGAGACAACTAAAGCAAGAGAGTTTATAAAATTCTCTTACTTGTTACGGGTTGGTTGGTCTTACTTTTTAAAATACTCTCTAAAAGGTTCTAAAAAAGCAAATAGTATTTACTTCATTACTAAATATCTGTCAAAGTATTCAAAAGGGACACAGGCTTTGAAACCAGCTAATGTACACATTTTTGAGACGTCACCGTCTTGGAAGCTCGGAAGATTCGAGAAGAAAACTTGTGTTTTAAAATGCAAGCCTTACATCTCTCACGGCGCACACAATGGAGCAAAGGACAAAGGTCTTTTTTTCACAGCCCGCAGTGCGACTTTATGTATCTTGCGGGTTCAATCAGGAATTACCTCTAAAGCCTTTTATTTTTTGTCTCACTCACTCATCCATTCGTTCCTTACGCTTCATCTACGGATTATTTTACTTATACTCATTGGATTCAACGGATTGTTATGTAACGACGAACAATAATTCTTACTTTTTCATGAACGTATGTTACAAAAATTGCATATCTATTCCGATTTGAAATTAAAATGTGTGAGAATCGTAACAGCCATTCAAATGGTAAAATACAGGATTCAGTTAACATAGCACATCATAGCAGCTGGCATACAACTGTCCAAATTTTCTTAACTTCTTGTAAATTTTTTCTAAAAAAGAATGGGGAATTAACACATGAGCATTCCGCGGCGTCATATCTGAAACACCTAAATGTTTAATTCAGCATTCGTTGGCCATACTCATTCTTATGCGCAAATTAATTTTAACAATTCTTATTAATTATAGCGTATGTTTTAATCAATTTTATTTGTATTTAATTAACCAATTTTTATTTTTATTTCATTATTTAGTTGTTTTAAACAAATTTTGATTTTAATTATGTTCCTATTTCATTGTACTATTGATTTTTTATCTTTATTTAATTCGTATAGCAAGTAATGTCATTTATTTAAATTGAATAATTTTATTTTTTTTCTCAATTTCTGTTGCATTGTAAATCGCATGCTGTTTGTACCTATAAGTGAAGTAACACTTACCAATATT
>DWJK01002154.1:0-15185 GCA_018248815.1 Croniades pieria auraria
CAGAACCGAAAGGAGTGGCGCCGATTAGGGGAGGCCTGTGTCCAGTAATGGACATCTAGCTGACGATGACTCAATTCTACATAACATAGACATAATAATAGACAGAATTAATTGTGGTACACAAAATGTATAGTATTATTATTAGTATTATTACCATTTATTATGATTGCTATTGAAATTTCACACTTGCATATTTAATCGATGCTAATTTTATCGAACATTCAGCGTTATATATTCATAGTGGCTATTAGCATATCGATATAAACCGTATCTAAGTGATACCAGTATTTGTCGGTTACTTTCTTACACTGATCTAGTGCAGTGAGCCCGGTGCCTGACCGAGGGCTATAAGCGAACATCGAGAACGTGGCACAGGACCATAAAAGGTTCCTACCTCTAGTATTTCCGTCACTAAACCTAGGGAAACTGTAAGGATACTGACGTGACGATATAATGATAATAAAAATGACTAATGCTGTCGTTGGTCGTGTGTTTGCGTGCGGGATTGCTATCGTAAAAAGATTCAAAATATTACATTACTATATTTTGATTAGCAAACTCTTTACAATTTTAAAATCTATGCAAATTTTTGATTTATTTCCGAGTACTCAATCTACGTAGAAAGAAAATGATGAATGCAGAAGAAACAAGTTAGATGTGTTTAAATCGAGATATTTGGCACTCTGTGCTCTTTGCCTATCCTGTACGGTGGCGTGACGATGTAGTAATAATAATAACGTAACGTAAATGCACACTTGTAATCTCCGAAGAATTAGGCAGAAGAATTAAATACACTCTCACGATTCACCAATTACGTTAACGTCCTACAACAGAATGTTTAGGGAGACTCTTGCCATACACCGGACACAGATTCATAATCCGAGCCACTACTACAAATTTCCAGTAGAAAATCTGAGATAGAAAAATCCAAATCGTAAGCAACCCGGAATTCCAAACCAGGACCGCGCGATGAGACGTCGAGCTCTGCAACCGACGACCAAAGAAGTGGTCAATAATAATAATAACTTACTTAGTTTTATTTGTCGCTTATACTGAGGCATTAAATGCCTAAGAGCCTACCTTAATACGCACTTTCATCAGATAAGACCTTGTAATGTATGAAGAAAGCGAATAATTTGTTTTATGACTGAAACGAAGCCGTTAGCTAATGCGTAAAAACTTTGCTAAAGCTTAGAACTAAGCTTTTTCGACTTACGTTCATGTCGACGTATCATTGCTTCTCTTTATACTCTTGCTGTGCAAATCTTGTCTTGTCACTTGATTCATATATTAGTGTACGTCATAGCGAGTGAGTATAGAGTGTAATGCGTAATCAATCATTGGAGTTAAGTAGCGAAATGAATAAAATACACATTGTGATGTTGTTTTATTAACTGATAATCAACGGCAACTAGAAGTGACATTAATATACAGTTCTCTTTGAGATTTAGTTTTAAAGTCTTTCGTGAATACTAAACGATGTATGCGATTATTCGCAACCTCGCAGTGTGTAACATACATATATCAATCGTTACCAACTTTAGAAAGCCTTAATTGGCCGCCGAGAAAAAAGTGTTTCAGGGAAAACACTTTTTTTCACAACGCTTGTATCTTCATATGTTGACGACACAATAACATTCCACAGAACAAACACAAATAAATGACTCAAACGAACTGGAAATCAATAAAGGCGACAAAAAGAATATTTCATTTCCGTACATACGAGCTAGATAGGTGTTTGCGCTTTTGCCATTTTTGCCACTAGCGAGCGACGCATTGCAACCCAAATTGCTCCGGGTTGAATATTGCCGCATTCATATTTGATGCCTCAAAGGGAATATTTCTGACAGAGGTTTTTCATCCATGCTTTCTATTCTCGTTCGGAAACCATTCAACGTTCTGCCCGAAAATGAATTTGAATTTTTGTTGCAGATTGGTGGGTACATTGACTTGATAATTGAATTTGGAATACCTTTTTATGTTATTATATTGGTAATTATTGATATGTATCAGACAGAAGCAATTCAGAGAGAGGCAGTATACAATGGATGGAAAAAATTTATCTGAGCGCGACACACTTCCGCGCCTTGCCGTTCACGAAAGTTCTATTATAAAAATATTCGAGCTTTTATCACAAAAAGGGAAGTTCGAATTACGTTTAGTAGAGTGCAAAGCTTTCATTGCGACCAGTAGACTGTGCGAGCTTTCGCTGCTATATTATTCACATTAAAACTGACTGATATGTTGGGAGTTTGAATGTGCAAATGTTTGAATGTATGGATACTATGCGCACATTCCTGTAATTGTTATTTGTTATGTATAAATAATTCTTTCTAGGACCAAAAAGTTTCATTTTCATCTGGATACGAGTATTGACACGAGTTTTCATTAAGATTGAGAAGAATTGAGATCATCTCACGCTTCTCGCATCACCCACGCTGGACACACGTTAATTGGCATATTTCACATATCTACAAAAAGTCTATGGATAAGTTTTAATATTACAATTATGTATTTCTTCACTGTTATACCAAGTAGTACTTGTTCCTACAATACACGATATTCCGTAAAGCCAAAGGTGTTTCCGCAATTTCAATGCTGGACTTCGAGAGTGTGATACCAAACGCTACACCACTAAGCCATCAAAACTTATGTTTGACTATAATATATTTTACAAGCAAACATGTTAGTGTTCGAATTTCACAAAACTGACATTAATGTAATGAAATTCTGAGCGCTATTTTTAATGTATTTTGCACTAGATATCATCGTATACAGCGATATATTTTTTACTTTCATTGTATTCGTTTCTCCTTTGCGTGTATACAATATACTACTATATTAACAATTTATAAAAAATAAAAAAACTGTTACAGGTTCAAAGCCAGTTATATTTTATTCACAGTCTGAAACGAAACCCCAGGCTGTACGAGGCGAGATATCGGTTTTTAGAAAATAAAACATGTATATTATTTCGTCTTTATATGTATCACGATATTGTTTGTTTATAAACTATTAGGTTCAGTAACAAAAAAAATTCGAACTCATTTTTTTTGTTCCCACAGATATTTGATATGCATATGCCACAAATTTCCCATTATTCATTTCTATTCTGAAATTCTCGAATTAATTAGGACTTCAAACTACGCCAAGTACAGTTAAATGAGCAAATTAAAAAAAAATACTTTCGCATCTGTAACTAACCGTGGCATACAAAATGTTGTATACTAATATCCAAACATTAACGTATGAATTTACTGTCCCATTTAATCATGTTAAAATTCGTAAAGCGTGAACGAGACAAAACAATAAAAAACACAAGTGGCCAATCACTAAACGGCTGTCTTAAAAAATCTTTATTGCAATAGTAGCAGCAGTTCGTCGATAATTTATATGTCAGACTTTCAACGCTTTTATTTTGCTATTGCAAATTGTAACGGTGCCGATAGAATTCAAAATGCTTTTATGTACTTGCACATTTGCACATTTAAGACCATTAACTTTATCAATGGAATATCGTTTATCTATCAAAACGATCCGAGCTCATTACATTTCTTTTTCAAATATAGAAGCCAATAATAAAAACCGGACGCCACGTACGCGCCGACAGACGAGATTCAATCATATTCGCCAATTGCTTTTATTTTGCTAAGATGCATCGCGCTTAATATGTTTTTACGTAAATAAACTATTTTACTGACACGCAAGCTTCTGCCCGGTCCCTTATAGCCCCGTGCAGGCTATTTTTTTCATTGCATGCAAATAGGCTTTATATTACACTTATAAAAGGAATGATGAACGAAGGAGAAGCACGTCAGGCCTATAAAGGTACTAACCTAACCTAACTTCATTGTATAATAATAATCATTCGCTCGCTCGTTCAATCATTCAGTCATTAATTCATTTATTTATTTATTGAGCATTATTATAACTCTTAATTACTTCACGTTCTTTTTTCATTTTAGTAAGACCAAATAATTTAAAACGCTATATGGACCGTGCGAACGAAAGAGACCGTAGTTATTTGCCAATTATGGCAACTTTTAAAATTTTAAACGAATGTTGTTTTTCATTTTATATATTCACCGGCCACTTAGAGAACAATTAAAATTAAAATATGATAACAAGATTTCTTTCAAAATGTAACTTTTACTATTAATATAATGGATATATTCGTGTGTGTTGTAATAACACTTTCTTCAGGTTTGTGTTGTTTTTTTTAATGACATAGTGTACAGACGGTTTGTTACAATTCCTAGCTATCGGAATATGGAGTAGAAAGCCTTATGTTTTTGAATCTATCGTTGCTGATTAGCAGCAATGATACATGCAAATGTTTTCATTTGCGATTTCTAAACAGAGAATGTACTAAAATATTGGACAATAAATATGAGTTACGAAAACGAAATTGGAAGAAAATGCTCAATTCTGGAAAGTAATAATTTCGCACACGATACCATAAGATGTACATAAAATGTATTGATGTAATTAATCGATGGTGACACTATTTTCTCAGTAGTGGCCTTAATAAAGGGCTGTGCCACATGCAAAATTAATTTATAAACGGATCAAATATCTATGGCGAAGATTTCCCTTAAAAGTATATTTCTTAACACATTGTTTAAGTAGTACTAGCTCGGAGTCTGGATTTGTGCCCGGCGTCTGAAAAGAGGCTCACCTCCTTTTCTATGGGACGTATAACATAACAGGTGAAACATTGAAGCACTACACTCTTCTACCTACACTCTTACGCAATACAGGAGTGATGTTGTTATGTTATGGAGTTCGAGCCGCGGACGAAGCTTATGTACATATATATACTTATAATTAACACATGGGAGTTAATCGGCATTCAACACGCTGCCGAAATGACTGACACCCGCTAAAGAGGAAATCAATTAAGCTAGTTATTACGTTGATTATTATAAGGCAATAATTATTATAGATATTAAGCGATATTTGCAGACGGATCGCCTACGGTGGTACAGCCACTATATCAACTGCGATGCAATCGACCTTGGAATTAATATTTTAACCTGTTGATGTGTTTCCGATTTCATGTATATGACTTCTGTTTTTAATGATTAATCTATTTAAATGTTGACACTGCTGCTTACACGTTTGCTACTCTTTTCATTTTAGAACAATCCATTCCCATGTCGCACAAAGTGTACGTGCCCGAGGAGGACTTAGAATGTGTCAAATAACACACTATCTGAGCCAGGACTTTTAAGTTTGGTTCAGTTTTCACATAAACCAAACCCAAAAGACGTTTATTATAAGTATAACGTTAAATCAGTACACCTAGACGTCAGTACGAAATCCTAAATAGGACTAAATTTGAAACATGAGCTTAATACATATAATAGAAATAAAATATTACTTGCTAAAAGTCACTAGACAATTCTTGATCAGTTTTTAAAATATTATTATAAAAGTCACAATGGAGAGTTCAATTATATTACCACTCCTAACATTCACTAATAATCTTCCCTAGTGGTAGTTTTAAAATAATATTCTATATATTAATATTATCCACTATGAATAATATTTTGAATATTCCATAATGGTCTCCAAACTCACCGTGTTCGCGGGCGGCATGCATATGTCGAAATAGGGCGCGCGCGGCGCATCACCGCCCCTGCAACGCCTCACACACACCCTGCAACAAATATGTCTGTAAAAATTAAAAGTCTCATATCCAACAACATGGTATTATAATTTTAAAATTGACCATCAAGATTAATAATTGGCGAGAGTGCATGAAGAACTTGGGATAGGTTAGAAATTGGGCGAGCTATTCCGAAAAAAAAACTTAAGTAAGCAAAATTTTGATAAACACTGTCAAATATATGTCAGATTATCTCAACGAAGTTCTGTCGATAAGTACTGTTTTGTTTCACAGAAACATTGATTGTTTAATGTAGACAGTGACGAGATCGGTTATAAATATTTTTTAAATCACTCTCATTGATCAGTTGTCAAAAAGATCAAACAGATATTCCGAAAACTGCACGAATTCAGACACTTAATAATACTAACACTTCGTACTGAACCTGCGCTGAAAATATTGGAAACTGGTTAAGAGAATTTTGGAAATGAAAACAGCATATTCTATATACATTTCTCAACTCTGAGTACGAGTACTACGACAACTACGAGTATGTACAGTTATTTGTGCGAGCGTATTGGAAGCGGAATACGCACGAGTGAAAACAAAAGATAATTCAGACGCTAAGAACCTGCCACACGAATGATATATGTATATTGAGAATTGTTTAACATGTTGCGTTGTTTTATGTTACATAATTATTTAGAAGAAGCGCGGCATGTGGCAAGGCTATAAAAGATAGGTTATAGAAATATTTTGTTTTCCGTACCCTCTTCCCATACAGTAACGATAATATAGTCGTTTGACTTTCGGAAAATTTTTAATTTTGCACACTTAATATGCTTATTTACGAATTTATTTTATAATTAAACTTACACCAACGCTATAATGTATTTGCCATGAATGTGCGAATATATGTTCTTTCTTTCTTTCCTTTTCTGAAACATCGTACGCAGGTTACAGTAATCATAAAACAAATTAGGCAAGTTATAGACAAAGATATTCTCATAGTTATTCGTCTGCATCACTTTGAGCGTAACACAAGTACTCGACATAGCTGTGGGGAACTTTGCGCGAGAGTGAGCGAGCTGCGGACAACTTTGTGCACACGTTTCAAGTTTTATACGAAAGTTACTGCGATAGTCCAGTAAACAATGTCCGACATACACCAGGTATTAATAAAACAAGCGTCAGTATTCCCAGGACTTAAACATATTTAGAGAACTATCCAATACTGGAGCAGATCCCTTGTTTTAAAAAGAATAAAGTTATGTTTCATAAAAATGTTTGTTTAAGGCTTGTATCTGCTAATGATTCTTATCTAACTTTTCTTGAGGATTATAGTAAGCAATATTTAATTTTTAGAGATACAAACCATGGTAAACCGTGCTCTTAAGAAAAGCATGTGGTTGAAATCCAAACCTGGCCATACTTGGTTCACACTATTCTTAACCCGTCCATCGTTACTAGGACCTACCTTCCCATTTCCTATTTTTGCTATTACTGATCCAATACTCAGTACAACATAGTTAGGACATTATTAGACACGTAAAAGATGCTTTAATATGGAGTGAAGAACTGTACTCTTTTCATCCGTATATCTCGCAGTTTGAAATTAAACACTTAAAATGTTATAAATTTTCAGCTACAAAATTGTTTAAGCTTGTCCAACCGATGAGCTTATTTCGCTGACGATGTTTTTAAAATTAAACTACATATTTCTCTTTTGAATGAAGAAGTTAATTCTGTAGGAACTAATTGGATAATTGCAAACTGACTTTAACAAAATTACATCCAATTTTATAAATATTATCATTTTATTGTGAAATAAGTACACAATAAGATTATATAAATTGGTTTCCATAGCCCGCGGATATTTACAGACGTAGTGAGATACTCTTTTTTTTATTCAACAGTTACTCACGATGGTCCTTAAAATATATATTATTATTTCGTCCCAGTTTCATGGATCAAAATAATCGTAAAAAAACAACTGTGACGAGCAGTAATTGTAGACAAATCGGTCTACCCTACGTCTGGTCATTTATTGCTCTGGTCTCCTGATCAGTAATAAGTAATATAACGCCTGCAAACCATGAAATGTAGGCAGAGAAGTGTGGTACACTCCCACGTTTTACCGGTTACGTTTTTTATATATGTACGTTAATTTTACTGGTAAATGGAAAAAGTTTGTAAATTCCGCAGCGATACAGCTTAAAATCCTGTATCGGAAATCAACTATAACCTCAGAATGATATCCATGTCACCGCGCGACACAACAGCAGCTTAAGCACTCTTGATTAGCAATAGACATTGACAACTATAAGTCAGACGACAACCGCACAGACGGCTTTGTCGGTATCACTTTTTAAACTTATAACGTGAAAGTGAGTCCATAAAATATCCATAAATAAAAGAGTTAATGAGTTGAAAAAAAATTGTACAAAGTGCTGAGAAGAATATTTAAAAATGATGAAACATCACGCCGGTAATCCCCAAAGGAGTAGGCAGGCGAGTGTAGTACACTCCCACGTGTCACCAGTTACGTTTAAGTTCCGTGCAATAGGTGGTGAGCTTATTGCCATACACCGGGCATTATTCCAGACTCCGAGTCACTACTACAAATTCGACGAAAACTAGACCACCGAGGCAGTCATGCATTTTTTAAACTTATGCGAAATAGCATCTGCCGTTACATACTTTACGATTTCCTTACAGTGACACATATTATAAACGAAAGAAAAAGAGAACACATTTTTTATCAATACTCAAACCAAATGACACCAGGAAAAAAATATTAAATTGAATTGAACTGATAAATAAGTGTTAATGTTAAATTGAGCGTAAAAATTAGGTCCCGCGCCTGATGCATGCCACTTGGGCACAATACAGATAGGTGAGCAGCAAAAAATGTCAACGTCAAAAATAGACGAGCCAAGTGAAATCTTCGTGCGCTCCAATTGCACTGCACTCCCATTTCATTTTATTATGGAATAAACAATAAAAATATACAAGCGTAATAAGGTGAGAGTAGAAACGCATACGTCGATAGATATTAGTTTTAAGGAACAGTAATATCGCCAGCGAGCGGCGAACACATAGTCATGGACAACTGAACTTTCAGCTGTGGTTATATTGCCAAAGAAGATGGGAATACTATGCCAATCTGTAAGAGAATAGATACTTCCTAATAAGATCTACATCTATAACTCGGGCGCCACAGAACTCTCCAAGAAAAGATCTAATCAACTAAAGTCATGTTAATCAAAACAATCATAAACTTTACTGGACAGAATTTTAAATTCGTTCGCTCAACGCTTGGCATTTTCGAAAGAAACGGCACAAGTCCGTCGGTAATTCGAGGAGCCAAATGGTTCATTGTGCATAGAAAAAGTAAAAAGCTTTAATCACGCTCTCCCACAAGACAATACGTGGGTCCATTTATAACTATGATTTGTGGCGTGCAAATTGTACTAATTTCAGCGTGACCACAACACACGTACCCGACGGAATAGTGTCAAGAAACTTGTGTTCTATACAAATGTCGGCTACTTTTTATAATGTTTTCACATTGAACGTTTTCGATATTCGAGTATTATTGAATAAATTTAAGTAGGTTTCTAAGAATTATGCATATTTATGAATCTTTTACTTGAATTTTTCTATGGCGGTCAATCTATTAATTAGTACAAAAGCTCTGTAAAATATTGTGTATATTTCTAACTTCTATTTCTCATATTTCTCTTTCTCAGCATTGGTTAGAACAAACTAATGTGAACTGAAGACCGTGTCTGATATAATAAAGAACAAAGTTGTTTCCAATTTAAATTTACCGATTTAATATGAAATTTGGATGAAAATTTCTGTTCCCTGCTGAATTTTATCGCGTACGGTGAAACGATTTATTTCATTACTCAAACAACGTACTTTTCTAATGAATTCCGTCTATTATATTTAACTAAGTGTTAGTCATTTTCCACGGCGGTGTGTTCGAGCGCGGTCAAGTGGCTGGCGTTTCGAGATGTGGGCCGCTAGGTTTGCACATCAGCCGGACACACTAACACGGAATTTTAATTCCAGTATTCCGTTTTTTATGCGCTTTTCAAAATAACCACAGCCTCGGATCGACAGATTTACATGACAATGAAACTTACAGTACAAAGCAAGCATTCTAGATTTTTACATACATATCTTCACACCAGGGCCCTTATGGGGTAAGCAGAGAACACATTTTTTCTTGGTTTTTATGTCTTTAGACTTTGATGTATCCGTCATTTACTTGTTTTTATCAAAAATCCGAATTTCGCCCTTTCAATAAACAGATGTAAGCGTTTTATTTCAGTCCGATCAATTCTTTAGTCCTTTTGATGAAATGTGATCTTAGTCCTTTTGATGAAATGTGGTCGCTACTCAAAAACTCGTCGCACCTGACGTTTGTGAGTGCCTCATTCCAAGTAAGCAATGTTTAAATCTACTAATCATGAGTACTTTAACCATTTATGTTTTGAATCGTCAAGCATACGAGCATATCGTCCCTATTTGACTGTTTGGCTTATGATTACTGCCACAATTACCTTTTTAGTTATCTAGTCTGAATTGTTACTGACCATTCTCAAAAGTTCAAAACACAAACACACAGAAGATACAGTTAAGAGTACTATAGTATAAGTCCCTCTTCATTCATTTCAGGATCGCCAAAGAAACGGACACTTCACAATTTTATAATATGACAGATACGACTATTTAAACGTCATTTCAGTTACAGGCAACCGCGGCTTTCGTGAATGTATTACCCCTCCTTGTGTCGATTTCCTCAATGCTGAAGGTCGTGACCTAACACCGTCGACTGACGGGGTGACATCACCGGGGGGCGGTTGACCCCCTGAGACTGCCCGGGTAAAGAGGAGATCCTCGAGGAACGCAGACTCGCACCCATGCGGCGATATATCCGCCGCGGCGTACGAACGACTGCCTATGTATGTATGTATGGGTCGTGACCTCCACGAATGGCACCTTGGACGATCGCTCTCCATTTGTCTCGGTCTTCGGCAGCGTCTAAGGCTTTGTGGAACTTTAGGGAGTGTGGTGTTACGGATCTAATCTGTCCACCGCATAGGGTTCCTTCCTTTTGACCGTTTACCCAATGTTCTTCCTGTTACCAGACGTTTTTCCTGTTACGTGAATGTATTTAAGGAAACATTATATGCTTACCCGATGTAAGGAAATAGACTCACCACCTATTCCAAGGGACGTAAAAGTAACTGGTGAAACGTGGAAGTATACTACACTCATCTGCCTACCTCTTCAGGGAATATAGGCGTGAAGTTACGTTTATATTCTTACATACGTAAGTTGTGTAAATTAGTTAGCAAGTTAGTGTAAAAGTGATAAATTCAACGCAAATGTTTTAATATCGTCAACACGGATGTCTCAATCCTGCGAGCGCTGGATGTAATTCAGAAGGTTCTGAAATGTAATATCCATTTCACGGTCCTCGAAAATTGAGTGTTTAATTATAATAATAACAACATCAGATCAGTTTCATGGAATAATATTTGGAGATTACAAAATTACTAAGTTTCGTGGGAACACGATGTTGACGGAGAAATTAGAGAAAAGAGAGGAACTATTTAGTTTTAACGAAATAACAATTTTCAAAATCTTTATAATATCACGAATATTTTTATCTGTATCTAGAGATGTACTATCTCATTTTTATCTTCCAATTTTACCTGCTTTCTCTCTGGTAGATAAGAACGTATTTTACTGTTATTAAGAAAAATATACGAAAAATTCTTGAAGATATAAATCGTATACTCTATTTGTGTGGAGCATTAAATCTTCAAGATGATTTTATTATAGCTGACCTTTTATACATTCGTCTCAATTTCCTTCGCGTGTCGGATATTGGATATAAATATGTCCTCAGTGAATATTTTAAACTAAAAAGTTGCATTGTCATATCCCAAGCTCCAGTGCACGTTGTATGGAGGACATCGACAATGTGTGTACTTTTGTTAATTCTTCGATGTGTGTACATTCACCGAGGTGGTATATTCGTCGGTGTATGTACATTCACCAATATTGGAACTTTCAATCCAATTATCTGTTGAGTATCTAATTATTCTGCGACTGTTTTACCTGCTATTGTTAAGTGCAGACTTTGTTTAAAACAGATCAATACTCCAGTACATTTGCAAGTAACCAATTAAATCATTTCCTTAATTGTGCCTGGTGTTTGGCACGGACTCTCCACCCATTCCAAAGTGGGACGTGAACATAACTGGTTAAACGTGAAAGTACGTACACTTCTCTGCCTGCCTCCTCGGTGTTTACAGGCGTGATGTTTCGTTTACGTTTATTTACCTTATTAGGGTGCTAAATAATGTTTCAAATAGTTTGTAAATTTAAATAATATTTCTTATTTACGAAAGCCTAATAATTCACTTTAGTAAAATTAGTTTACAAACAATAGAGTCAACAGTCGTTGCAAATGGTGAATATGAACTATAAGTAAATTTTTTTTAGTTCACAACGTCTTTTAGAAGCGTCAAGCAACGGGTCCTGATTCTTAATGATGCAATAATCTGTTCATAATGAACTTGTTGTATTCATGTTTTTAAGTTATTTGACGTAATGTGATTTTCATTATTATTTACACCACCCTCGCCATGAACAAGGAACACAAACACCAACATCAACACGCAGAATAAAACAGAGGTGGCTAAAATCATAATTCAGATAGCCGGGAATAGAACCAGGGAATGTGACAGATAACGACATGGCCGGAAAACAAACGCGCGATAGTTACTCATATATGTATACGTCCGTATTAAATTCACAAGTGTGTACACAGCCTTACGTCTGCATAACAAACAAACCGTGTTAAAGTCCCAAGTGTGTAACAAGCCTTACGTCTGCATTACAAATAAATATAAGCAAATCAAATTTATAGCGAATAACACATTTTAATTTCCCGAAGCGACGTTGCGTGAGGCGCGGAGCAGACGGCGTTGCTGTGTTGCCAGTGATTTGCATCTTATTACCATATTCAGGAGAGAAATGTCGACGCGATATAAAATACTTGTTTATGATTAATTTATTTACGTTCCCCGCACGCGATTCTATGAAAAGTGTGTTGCTCACTTTGTGTGATTGCCCGTGTGTTAATGCAATTGTGAGACCGGCTTTTAACCCTATTTACGAGTATCTGATAGTACTTTAAGATTTAAGATAAAAGCTAAGTATACGAGTAGGTATATGCATATTATTAATATATAAATATGCTCCTATTCCTAGGATTCTTATTAGAACTTGTCAAGTTACGCAGTTTATACACTCGTTTACAGTGTCAATAAAGTTTATAATGAAATCACAAATAACGCAAAATTTTTACCTAAGTTCAAGCTTACCATCACTATTTACTTTCAAAAACTAAATAGGCAATCTTCGTGTGTCGATGTTTTACTTGATACAATGTTTGATGGTATTTTATTCCGGGATAAGACGATTACTTATCGACAGAAAAGGTACAGTCGTATTTCCAACCTCCCTAATAAGAAGCCTCTTTAACTTCATATCAAACATCAAGTAGAATTAACTTAAGCTTAGTTACAATAGTCTTGCTATTTCTTAGGTTTACCTTTTAAAATCACATTTCTGCGAAAACAGACACTAGTAGTATTATGCCCGTAAATAATTTCTTAAGAACATTGGATTACTAGAGCCAAAAACTTAATTATTGTAACTTAAAGTGGTAGATGGATAACTTAACCTTTTCTCAAATCCATTGTTTTTGTACTCACAAGGTAATGTCACTTAAAGAGTTATTGCACCGTTGTGACGAATTTACCCCTAGTTTCTTTTGTAAAAGACAAGGAAAGGTTATAAGGTAATAATAAAGAGCAATCAATAAATTCATTATAATACATCTCATTAAAATATAAACTTGTAAATGACAGCTGCTAGTAACAAAATTCAATTTCATTTCCATGGAAACCGATCAGAAGGAAACATTATATGAATATTTATTTCATTTGTATATACACAAAAAAAAAATTACACAGGTGAAATAAGTCTTCGGTCTTTAAGTACATGGCCCTATAATAAATTAGAAATCCCTAAGTTCTGTGATACGTCTCCAAAGATAAACATAGAAAAAATGCCTTGCAAATTTCGAACAAAATCGGAAACGTAATGCTAGGCTTTTACTTAATAACCAAACAAACTAATTGATGACATACTATTGATATAATATTAACATCTTGCGTCCTACAGACCGTTTATTTACTTCAACACTATTAACATATTTTTAAATAAACTTTTTTTTGTACTATGATGTCGTAATTAAGGACGTGTTTTATTACTACGATCTAGCCTAACGTGACTAATGAGTAATTTAATGTTAACTTAATTTGCTAGGTAGAGTAGAACTAAGAATGTGCCCATGAACACTTTTCTTATTGTCTCTATGAAGGGGAAGACACTATGTCGTGTTCTTTTATAAATAAGCGTTGATACGAAGATCACATAAACGATATTATGCTTAAACTAGAATTTATTTTAAGCAATTATTTGGACAAAAAATAAAATGCACACATTTTAATTGCCGTACCCATTTGCCGTCCCACTGTCCGCGACGCCTACCACGTCTATCACTAAGTCTATCATACCAGACGAACGTCTATCAACGTCATTAACATCTAACAAAATACATACATACATGTGTCCTATTAACGTTTTCCTACAACGTTAGAACAAGTGATACTTAAAAGTAACAGTACATTAAGCTCGCGTAATACTAAATTCATTAGAGCTAAATAGTAACGGAGCAGAGGTTTTGACAAATTTTATAACTGGAGCTGGCGTCAGAGCGCGGGAGTGCGCATCGTTTAATTGTATTGTAATCACCGAGTCGTTCACCTCGGCTTGCGTTCCGACAAAAAAGTATAGAAGCTTTTGTTTTAAATCGCAACTTTATACGTACCGTGTAACAGTAGTACAGTACAACACAGCTGCAAATATCAATTTCAATACATTTATATGCAGTTCAAATACAATACACAAGTTATTCGATAATAAAAGTGTAGTAATGTTGAACAAAAGTTCAATTTGAACGTCAACTATTGAAACTATTTTTACGAAATTTCCAACGCATCTGCATCCATGTATCTGTCTCGCCTGTGGCATATGTTGAAAGTCATTACACTTAGATAAGCTTCAACATATACCACCCAATAACTTAGTTGGAACGAATCCAGAACGAATTCCGTAGATGTTCTCTCGCGCTAGTCATTTCCGCGCGGTCACTTAAAAGTTATAGATGTCTTGCGTTTGCTGTTTTGCAGAAATAACATTTCTTAAACAGCTTTATATTTTTTTATTACGATTATATAATATATTACTTGCACATTGTTGTACATATATCCGATATTTATATTGATAATGAGTAACTAATCTGTTATACTGAAACATGTATTACATAATATATTTTTAACATCAAATTCAAATTCAAATTCAAATTCAAATTATTTTATTCATTATAAGGTATATACATACACTCAATGAAGGTCAT
>DWJK01002155.1:0-15185 GCA_018248815.1 Croniades pieria auraria
GCACGTGCTGCTCGACGCTGTAACTTGCCATGATGATTTGTCTTTAGTGACTGATTAAAAGACGATATTTTGACAGAGAGTAAAAGAAACAATATGACCGCCACGAGCTGTCAAAATCAACCCGTCCCTATTGTAAAACCCTATAGTAAAAAGTTATTTAAAAAAAAAAATTTCAGTTATTTTTAAATTAATATAAATATCCTGTGACGTCTTCACATATCTATCTAATCCCAATCTAAGCATAGATAACTCAATAGTCAGTTTTTAACACTTACCACTAAATCAATGGGACTGTCATATTTAATCACCAACTATTTATAATATCTAAAACTAAAGAAATACATTATTTACAATTTATGTTAATCGTTTGTATGTCGCAGTACAAAAATCACGTTAGTAAGCCGCAACAGTAAGCCGTAAACGCAAACCGCAATCACAACCCTTCGTTCAGAAATCCCTAACGATTTCCGATACAATTAGCAGGTGGCAACACTGCTCTTTTGTTCTAAAATGAATAATCTGTCATTTGAAATAACCGATAAATAATTCGCTGCAACACGTCAGCTGTCACGGCAGTTGGGTTCCGTGAGGTTTGGTGATTTGAGTGAAAACCGCAAAACGTGCTGATTTCGCCACACCATGCATTTCTCGATATATTTTCTTCTAAAATTACATTACTTTGTTGTAATATTCCATTACTTTGTTGTAATACTAAGTAAATTTATTACCAACTCGCAAGCCCAGGGCGGGTATTATAAACGAAAACACTTCTGGTTCAGGTATTCGTCTAGCTTTGAACTGAGACAGGCTGATGATGATAATGATCATCACAATGACGAGCAACTTGTAAAAACAAATTACCCACATATATGTAGCAACATAATAATTCTGTGTATACTTCATATTAAAACTTATGAAAACAAGTTCTTACGTTACTTTCATATTAACATTCCTTTAAAAGCTACTACACTTGCAAAAGCCAAATGCTGTGAAGAAAGCTCAGAGAAATATGCTCAAGGTCCACTTTATTAATGTGGTGAGTTACGTAATGCTATACGTTATCAATAACACACCAAGAACCAAGGCATTGATATATTGTCTGCGTGTGTACTAAAGGCGACCATCTCAGTCTTCAACGGTAATAATGTGTCCGTAACGAATTGCGTTTGTACCAATCGATAGTGATAATGATAATTTAAATAGTGATAATGAGAATTTTGCAGCGTAAAACTCAATATATCGCCAGTCTTAAATGATACCCAAAAATAAACTATAGCGGTTAATTTCGTTTCCTGTGATTGATAACGCAAAATAATTATAGCACTTACAAATAAACGTAAATTCAAAGGCACTTATATAGACAGTTTATTGGTTACTTCGTTAACGAACAAAATTTAAATTTCGCATTTACTACCTAATTAATTATTCCCACTCAATATCCCTTCTTAAAATCTTGTATTTTTTGCATTTGAACACTTATGTAGTCAACAATTATTAATAACATTAGTTGAAGTGCCATAAAATGGCAAAATTGCGTTCTTTCATATGACAATGTTCGAAAAAATAGCGGAAATGAAGACAATGCTCCTACACCGCACCTTCCGGTACAGTTGGGAACACAAGTTGTTTAAAGAATACCTGTCATTTAAACTTTAAACTTAACATAGGGACAACAAAACGTTTGTTTGTATAATCACTATTTAAAATAAATATGTCTGTGCATACGCGTACTTGACTTTCGCCATCACCCAGGATTCTCTGGATCAGAAAACCATTAGGGTTTAAGTAAAGCCTTGTATCTCCCAGTTGAAGGTATTACTATTAAATAAAGAAGTAACTGCTGAGGTAGAAAATAATGAAATTAAACATACACACAGTCTACTTTTACTTTTAGCGTAATTAATTTGAGACGTATGTATTATTAAAAATAGCGAAACAAAACGTTTTTTTTCATACAGTAATTTGATATTAACCTTACATTCAATAAAATGAATTAAGTCATTAAGTTCAAAGTGAACACGAAAACTTTTGCGTATATCGTTTGAAGTTATTGATTTCCAACTAATTTCCTTTAACACTTTCCCGGCTAACTGTACAGCTCTACTTGTGAATTGCGAACCATCTCGGAAGTGGTGGTATACTGTCTCACGCTCTCCTGACTGGCACACTAATACGATTTTTTTTGTCGTAATCGACAATGTTGTTTAAATTTCTTCTTTCAAGTGTCATTGTTTTATCTATTTCCTGTCTCGCTCGCAGCATAACAATAATAGTATTCGATATTTAACTTATTTTATTTTGTTCTCGAACAAAATATAATGATAATAATTTTCTATATTTATACTTATTTAGTAGTAGTAGTAGTAGAATAATGTCATTAAAAATTTTATTACCCGTCTTGGGTGGTGATTTTTTTTTAAATGTTCTTTTGTCATTTAAACGAACTGATTTTCATTGAACATATTTACCGTAAATCTAATTATTTAACCGTGGTGAGAATCGTAACCATAAAAAGGCAATATTCAGACTTGCTTTGCGAAAAAAAAAAAAATGTATTCTCAACAAGACATAAATTTCATTGGCTGCAATTAATTTAGTTTGAGGTCGTAAAATAAGGAAAGACGGGTACATGGTTTATGGAGGTTTGCGAATGTATGCAGTGTAATTCAATTTGAACAATACTTGTTACGAAGTTTTGGGAAATTATCCGACATATTTTATAGAGTGTATTTCTCATATCCATAACAAAAGAACTTACATATTATCGAACATATTTCTCACTAATGGTTCAGGTCTGTACGAAAGGCGACCATGATTTTTTTTTTACATTCGAACATTACGGTTCTTACACCAAAGAATAAACTGTAAATTTTTTTTATCTATGCTCCTGTTTGACCACAGAGTATTGTGTTCGACATTGACTTCTAACAATGATTTATTTTTTAATTTATTCCTTGTATTTGTATAAAATATCATACATATATATTTTAACATCTCTGTATATATACATACCTATATTTTAATAAAGGCAGTAGAATTGGGACTTTTTTAATTAGTTTTGTTTTTTATTACTAATTCAACCGAACGTTCGTTAACTAACTGGCCTCTGTCCTGTCAAACTATTAAGCGGTAACAGTAAAGATATATTTTAAAGTTCGTTAATATGAATTGTGTATCGCCGATTTGCGATTTCTTTCCCACGGTACGTGTGCACAACTCTATATTCGTCAGTCGTATTTCGCGCTACTTGTTAAATATTTTTCATTTTAATCTTATGGATCCGGAAGTTGTAACCTTTTTATTGGATTCGAAATGTCTAGATTTCGTTGCAATTATTTTTTCTGTAATAAGTGCAATGCTCGTGGCACCTGCAACCTGTATCAAAAAGAACTCTACATTTAAAATGTACTGTTACTCTTGAGGATGTAACAAATCATCCTTACAAAGCCCCGAATGTACAAAAAGTGTGTTAACAATCTATATTGGGTATCCCATTTTTAAGGGACACTGATGGGAGATGGTGATTAACATATTCTATATGACTGCGAAGATCGGCAGCTTTTCCCAAATTACTTTAATCAGTTAGCGATTGAAAGTTTTCATTATTCATGTTTGGTAATACTGCTGATAAGTACCTGTGAACACTTGGAGTCACTAATGATCCATTTATATGTTGCATGAAATATATTATTTTATAACTGTACTTTATCAAAGGTCTGAGGAAATAAATTGCTTAAAAAATTCAATAAAACGAACAATTACAATTTATCAACTTTTGATTTCAATAATAATAATTATAATTATAATAATAATTAGGTTTTAATTTTTTTGTCTTTATTTATTAACGGCCAGTTTTGGATGTTTTTTAAATTCGTATATTCAGTATATATTTAGTTTTTAGTATAATTTGAGGCGAAGGGCTAGAGGTTATTGATCTCTGGCGTGGACCAGGCCACCCCATCCCACCCGCCAGACGCCCGGATGCTGTTTTCCGTTTAAACAGGTTGGCTATCCGTATCACTAATTGGACTGGCCTATACTTTTTTATACTTTTTTATTTCCCACAACTACATTGTTCTATTGTTTTAAACAAAAACAATGGTCCCCCGGACCGGATATGAACCATAACCCATCGATAATTACAGTTACATTCTTAGAAAAAATTATATCACAACTCGATAATATACATAAATAGGTTATAATATTGTCACCTCTAATACATACGTATTTTATTTTTATACGTGTTTAAATTTCAAATTAATTTGTTTTATAAAATCACTATTGAAACATTTTCACTTATGATCAACACCGTCCATAGACTAATGAGACTGTCAATAACATAGAAATTCCACCCGAAGTAACAAACAATTTCTTGCCACTCAGAGCAAGATACAAAATACCTGTAGTATGCTACGTTTAGTTTTTTATTACATGAAAACTTAAATTTAGCAGCAATCTGGTCTGATAGGAAGCCCAGATACCTCCGAAACTGGACTAGTCGCACCTGAAAAAAAAACATTTTCCTTCGAGAAGTTACTGAAATAAATTGGACGATATTGCTACTGAAGGTTTCGTGAGTATTTATACACATGTCTCCGTCGCGACTTCGCTGCAAGCGGCGGGAGCTCATGAGGAAGGACCTCGTACAGGTCCGAAACTAGTCGGGCCATCCGAAAAACGTATGTGAGTTAAGCCGATACATATTTAATCATGGATATTGCTACTGTTATCAGAACGACAACAGAAGTTTCTAGCAACATCAATCACCTGGTACTCTTCTAAGAAATAATATTTACTGCACATCGCTTCCTTCCGTTACAAATCTACAAAAGACCCTGAAGCACGCTTCCAGTTAAAATAATTTATTGCCTATAAACGGACTAAAGTACGTGCTTTGATGATTTTTAATAGAAACACCATGCGTTTTGAGCAAAATGGGATATATACATATGTATATCGATTTCAAATATAACTGGCGAAACCTGGGAGTGTATTACACTTGTTACCTACCTCCTCAGGGAATGCAGGCGTGATATCGTGTTACGTTTTCAAACGTAACCCTTGATATTTAACCTTCATTGCATTCGTGTATTTGTATGAAGCTCTCAAACGTGGAACTTACTGTATATATACTGAGTTACATCAAAACTAGATAATGAAACCAGATTTGTAGCCATCAGAAGTATAAAAACATTTATATTAATGTTTTATATCACACTATGAGAGTAACAAAAAAAAAACGAATCCGCCGCAATCTAAAAATCATGGTGTCCCAAATTTGAGAGGATTACATACAGATGTAGCTATACACCTTTCGGCTAAAGGTGCATTTCAAACGCATTCAGTGCTTCACGTAATCGCTAATAGGCTTTTTGTGCAACCCGCTTTATTTGAACCCGCTGCAGACTATAAATTCTCATCTGATGGATCCTCATGCGTAAATCTACGAAGAAATGTATGTACTAAATTTTGTTTTATCACCCCCTAGGCGTAGCGTGGGACGCCCTCTAGCAAAGTGGAGTGACGATATACGCAAAGGGGCTGGCAGTGGTTGGATGTAAAGAGCTGAAGATCGAGCTCAGTGGCGTGCCATTGGATAGGCCTATGTCCAGCAGTGGAACGGAGTAGGCTGATGATGATGATGATGATCACCCCCTAAGGAAGCAATGTTTTATACCATTCGTCCAATCATATTGTGTTAGATCCAAACATTTTACGATTTTAATATCCGCATCCCGTGAACGGAAATAAATTAGAAAATACACGAAACGATATTTTGCTAAAGTATGCTTGCTATCCTCCCAAATAACTCTCATTTTAAAGTACTCCTTTAATAATAACATTAAATTGTGATGCAGACCTTACATGAAAGTCGCGATAATCTTTCTCCATTGCAACAGTTCGCATAAGAAATTTTTTATGTCTTTATATATCTACACACTTCCGTTATTTTTTCTCTTTACCTAGGTATAATAAGGGAACATTAAGCATGTATTCCTAATGTGCTTTTGTGTGTTGACCGCAGATATGTGTAATTGTCATTCAAGCTTCGAAATATCCTGTATGAGCTTCGCGCCCAAATATGGAAGGCAAGGGTGAAGGTCCTCGGTGCTTATAATCCTTTCGAGGCGAGTGTTGTGCAATATTATTAATAAAGTAATTTTTTTTTATAACCTACTTGGATTTGTATATTAGTACCAAGTGTACGCTTACATATGTATGTATTGAGATAAAAGAAGGTATGAGATCGACTTTTATAAAATGTGAAAATCATAATTTAATGAAATAATTAACTGACAAACTATTTGCGTTTCACGTTTTTCATTCTTGAACAATATTACTATTATCAATGACTGTTATTGTTCACTTCATTTTGAGATAACAGTACTAGCTTTACACATTTAATTTTAATGTTCGTATTCCTCACATTGGTTAATATGTTTGATTTCAATAATTCTATGATAAATTATGTTATTATTTCCACACTATACATACACATTCGAAAGACAAATAGCGGCATAGCTCGGTATCTACCCAAATAATAGTAAATTCACGTTTACTATTTGTCGGTCACGCTTTCAATAAATTTACCCATGCACGCGTCTATCACTGTGAATAGGGAATTGTCCCAATCCTTTCAAAGTTTGAATCCATTGTGAAATTGTCAAAAACAGCTGATCTATCCTACTCACATTGTCCAGGTGGCGGCTGATGACTGGCATTTTGGTCCTTTGGAGACTTTGATCGATTGGAATTAATTTTATTAAAATGTCGAGGTCAAAAAGTTAAATAAACTTTAATATACTTTGTTTATCTTGTTTTCCTCGCCTGTATTCCTCGAAGGGGTAGGCGGAGAAGTGCGGTACACTCTCAGGATCCACCAGCCAAATTCTGCGTCCCGCCATGACATAGGCGGCGATCCTATTGCTTACATCGGGCACAAAACCAGGCTTCGAACTACAACTAAAAATTCTAAATTAAAAATATCCAATAATAAGAATTTAACCCAGGACCCTCGATCACCAGTCGTGGTTGCAATCACTAACTAAGATTTTCTAGTAGAAAATTCTAATAGTGGCTCAGGTTCGGCATCTGTACCCAGTATATTGCAATAGGTTCACCACCCATCTGGAGTGAGACATAAGCGTAACTCGTGAACTCCTCTGCCTACCCTTTCGGGGATTACAAGTGTGATGTTAGGTTTCTTCAACATAAAGGTATGTATTATATTTGAGTTACAGCATGTCTACCAAAACAAACCTTCATCGTCTGTTTGGAGATACCAAGCGTAGACAATACGTAAATGAGGCCTAGTTCGTCTTGTTTATATTGTGATCTACTCACGTGGATCCGCGGACGGGTACCGTTCATAATAGACGGATAAAATGCGAATACAAGTCCACCTGTTCGTTATCTCCCACGCGTGATGGACTAGAGCGGATGCGTCACTGGATTTAATATAAAGTTTTATATTTGTCATATGTTTTACTTAGTATAATATAATATATTGTATTTAAATTGTGTTTCTAGTCCTTACTTATTAATTTCTGAATAAGTTTCAAGCTAAAAAAATGTGAACGATACATTGGAATTTCCACTACTGAAAGCTAACATGATAATAATTAAACAAAAATAGTTTTAAATAATGAATTTTATTAAAAAAAACATTGGGGTTATTGAGTTTTTTAACTTTTAAGTAATGCACTAATCTATTTTTTTAAACTTTGTTGTCCTCACCATTATCCTGTGCCAACCAATATAGTACAAGGCCAAATAGAATGAAAGGATACAAAATATTGGAAATATATCAAATTGAATATTGTTTAAAACTAGCGGTCCGCTCCGGCTTCGCACGGGTGGTGTATCTAATGAAAAAAATGAGGTATATAATGTAATAAAATACAAACATTTTGGTGGAAACGAAATGAGGGCAGTAGAATAGTCTACAAGAATTTTCCCATTGTCACTATCTAATGATGCCGTTAAGAAATCTTCTGTAGATATATCATTTTGTAAAGGCATAACTTAGTTATATAGCGATTTAAAATGACGGAATGGAGAAAAATTTTTTTTTAGGTTTTTCCATAATTTTTTTTCAGTAATTTTCTCCCCTATTTTTTTATTTTAGTATGCTAATCTTGTCCTGATAATAATAAACAATAAAAAAGAATTACCTAATACGGTGTAGTGGTTCTGAAATTATGCACGTACATACATTTCGCCGATTTATTTTTATTTATATGAATGATAACAGGTTAAATATAAAATTGGTAATAGTCTTATACACAAACGTACGTAAACAGGTATATGACGACATTATACATATTTAAATGTACATTGATAAATACAATGAGAAGAGGCGAATCAAACAATTAATAATAATAAATAATAATCACAAATAATAATTAAATAATCACAAGAACACTATTACTACAATATTTTCTTGACTCGCTGGTAAGAACGTTCGTATATTCGTTTAATTTTCATTAAACGAAAGATGATTGGAGCAATAATTTTTGACAATTTACAAATCGCGTCTGAAAATGCTATTCCATGTATGAAGTTGATCGAAAAAATTATTCCGAGAATGCTATTCCATATATGAAGCATATATGTTACGGTTCGACCTAGTAGCACACATATGTTCATAGCAAACATGTTTAACAATATGTTACGGTTTTTTAGTTTATCGCGATTAAACTTTTAGAACAGTAGATCCAAGGTCATGAACGTTTTATCCTCGTTCGGATACCTACAAAGAGTTATATTGTCCACATTAAATTTGATATAGCAATACAATTGTCCGTTTCTTTGTTATTTTATTTGTGATTAAATATGTACCGGCTTAACTCACGTACGTTTTTCGGAATGGTTCGACTAGTTTCGGGCCTGTACGAGGTCCTTCCTCATGAGCTCCCGCCGCTTGCAGCGAGGTCGCGACGGAGACCTATTTAATCGTGTGTATAAATACTCACGAAACATTTAATAGTAAAATATTTTATTTGTGTATTCATTCATTGTTTTGTTTTTTATTAATCGTGTTATTTTGTTTGGCAAATTTGTTATGCCCTTTTGACTGTGTTTATTTTTCAGAATAGACCAATAAATTGTTATATGTTTATTTTTCTTACCATATACATATATACGGGTTACGTTGGTGGTTCTTGGTGACTTCAATGCTCACCACATGCAGTGGTCGGGGTCCCGAAACACAAACTTTGCCGGGAGATATGCTTACGACTTCTCTTTGGCATATGTGCTTTCGCAAGTTGTATCTGGATTCACCAGGATGCCGGATATCGAAACCCATACTGCCTACCAGGAGACGGTTGGGGCTTCACTTGGAACATCTGACCATTGCTTGGTCAGTTCTACTGTTGACTTGGCATGTCTCAAAGGGTCTCGACTCAACCTCGTTGAGTTTAACCCTAAGAAAACACAAGTTTGCGTGTTTTCCACTAAAAAAACCCATTGTTAGGGCACCTAACTTCCAAGAAACCACACTTATCGTTGGGGACAGTATCGGAATCCTGGGAGTTGATATATCGAATACTGTGCAGTACAGGAGTCATCTGGAGGGTAAAGCCAAATTAGCTGCTAAAAAGCTGGGCATCCTAAACAGAGCGAGACGGTACTTCAACGCGGGGCAACTGCTGATGCTGTATAAAGCCCAAGTAAGGTCCAACATGGAGTACTGTTGTCACCTCTGGGCCGGGGCGTCACAATATCAACTCACTCCATTTGATTCCGTTCAAAAGCGCGCAGTTCGAATCGTCAACGACCCGAAAGATTAGAACACGTAATCCTGCGAATGGACTTGGGCTACCGGCTCTGCAATGGTGAGCGTTCCGAAGAACTATCCGACCTGGTGTCCGTGTCATCCTTCCTCCATCGCACAACTCGCCGAAGATTTAAGTTTTATCAACATCAACTGGACTTGTGGCGGTCCTCCACAGTCCGGTTTTCACGATTTTTATTGACGCGAACCTGCAAAACGTGGAATGAACTTTCATCCGAGGTTTTTCCGAAGCATTATGACATGGGGTTTTTCAAGAAAATCGCAAAGACAGCTCCCCTTCAAAGCCTGCAAAGTATTAGCCACTCCTCGGATGTTGCAAGTGTCCATAGACGACGGTGACCACTTACCAGCACGTGGCCCGTCTAATTGCCGGAATAAATATATTAAAAAAAATTTAGAAATATAAATTGTTAGTGAACTTAAAAATGTAGGTATGTATAAAGGCATACTACCCAAGGAATAGAATTAGTTCGGTGAAATAGATATTTTCTGTTTGCTTCTAGTTATAGTTAATCAAGCTTATCCACTGCATTCTTTCACATAGCAACACAAAGGACAGGTACCCCTGCCTCACATCTGCCCTCGTAGAAAGGGTTTACATTTTTCTGTTTCGCCGTTTCGGTCACTTTATCTAACGTGTTGTTTGAATTGGAGAAAGAAATTATTTAAATTGATACAAATTGGGAAGTCCTGTCTAGCATTAGACTTAGATTAATGATAATTATATACGGAAAAAATGCTGTTTGTCTTACATACCTTCGTAGCCACCGTAACACTCATTAATGTGAATTTAAATAAAAAAGAAAAATCTTACGTCTCTTTATCTCTTTTTAGTTCCAGTTCAGTCCACGTTCACCTGCCCACTTCACACGTCTTATAGAACATTACGGTGAATTTTTACGCGCGGAGGTATCCTCACGATGTTTTCGTTCATGTTTTACAAAGAGTGATATTTGTTACAAGCGCTAACTGCTCAATACCGGAGATCGTTCCTGTGAGATCGAACCCTGGACCTCCGAGTCATAATTGTTAGTTACTGGCTGGTAGGCTAAGCCGCTGCGTTTGATTCACTTTAATATTTGTAGGAGTGTTACTCTTTTCATGGAGACAAACTCAACAGAATGGGTTATCATTTTTCAATTATCTTTGTTACCCTCATCATGGTGAGACTTCTAACCCACAGACTGGCTATCAAGCTGATTGTACTAACACTGGAGCAACGTGGCGAAAACTTTTCAACAGTCCTCCATAACGCAGTGAGGGACTTCGTTTCATCATCATCAGGCAATCTCAGTCCACTGCTGGACAAAGGCTCCATTGAGGAGTTTTGTTACATGTACTTCCTTTAATTAAGTGTAGCTGAAGAATGAAATAAAACCATACATTGTTTCGAGACTACTTTATTGTCTTGATACAGTTTTTTACATACAATAAGTTATTTGCCATTGATATGTACAAAAAACATACAACAAAATATTTAAAAAAAAAAAGACACCATAGAACATTCAAAATAACGAATTTAACTAATTTAATTTAATTTAGTTTAACGAAGAACATTTATTTTTTACAATTTTTTTATTACCCATTAAAATTTTAGGAACATTAAGACATTTATGGGAGTTTAAAACATTTAAGAATTAATTTAAGAAAGTTTTCTAAAAGAGGGTAGGCCAGGATGATCTTAGTATTAAAATAGCCAACGGATAGCTCATAGTAAATAGAATTCTTGCAACCTATCAAGTCTTAATAACTAAGCAAAAAAATCTAACTCAATCGTATAGGATAATTATACATACGATGATGGCCGCCCTCCAGCTAGAAGATTACGATATACACAAAGTCACTGGCAGCGGTTGGATTCGAAGAGTTAAACATCGAGCTCAGTGGCGCGCTATCGGAGAGACCTGTATCCAGCAGTGGACGGGAGTTCGCTGATGATGATGATGATCATACAAATTTGAAACGCCCATGTATCAAGGTTGCTAGTAACTATTGAAAATCAAAAGCAAACAAAATTGTGCAATACATATAGTTTGAAAACTTTCCATTGGTCATCGAGCTCCCTAATATTTCCTCACAAGTTAATTAGGACAGTTAAATTACTAAATAATAATAAGAATTGATAACAAAAACACATTTTAAATTACATATTAGTTTCAGTAAAATACACATTTAATACACAAAGAGATAAAGATTTATATACCACCAATTATAGATTATCTAATAATTTTGAATTGTTTTTTTAAAAGGACGATTGAAAATCTATATTACAGTATACTTTCATTTTATTCATATATATTTACACAGCACCTATCTGTAGAATGGGAAGTGTCAACTGGAATGCATTTTCTATATACTTGGAGCTGTTGCCGGCCTGTTGAGAAACAAACAGAGATTATTGTAAAAAAAAACTATCAACTGAAAAACGTAACACCACGCCTGTAATCCCAGAAGGGGTAGGCAGAGGAGTATAGTACACTCCCACGTTTCATCAGTTACCTTCAAGTCCCATGGAATAGATTGTGAGCCTAAGGACCATACACCGGACATTGATCCAGACTCCGAGTCACTACTAGAAATTCTAAATTAGAAAAATCCAATAGTACCCAACCTGGGATTTGAACCCAGGACCGCCCGATCGGCAGTCGCGCTTGTAACCACTCGACCAACGTGGCAGAATAAAATAATTGCTATCATTATTACTGCTAGTAGTACATTAGCGATCCAATTCTAATTCTATACTAATTCATTAAGTTTTTCGGTTCTAAAGTTATTCAGGTTCGTGTGTCAAAGCATACATTACTATTGATCCTCTGTGCTGCTGATTGAGAAACAAAAGATTGACATATCTCTGACATTGACAGTGGAAACGTCAACAACGAACAAATATGAACAAATATATTATACGTAGATTAAGTGGGCCAGCCTAAAATGTGTCCATCGAAAAAAAGAGAAAGCAAATGAGGCTACCTATCTCTCTGTCTCTTTTTACTCGCGCATGCACAGATATCGTTAGCGTGAGTCATGTGTCTTTACTGAGATAGAGATAGGGTATCGCGATCGTTTCTCTCTTTTTAAGCGTCGTATGTTACCGCTTACAGGCAGCCGTATGTCTTCCCTACTCTATATATATCTCTACAAAAGTTTTTTATCATTAACTGCCTCCTTGGTCGAGTGGTAGCAAACCGACTGTCGGGAGGTCTTGGGTTCAAATTCTGGGTCGGGTACTATTGGATTTTTCTAATTTAGAGTTTAGTGACTCGGAATCTGAATCTGTGCCCGATGTATGGCAATAGGGTCACCACCTATTCCATGGGACGTAAACGTAACGGGTGAAACGTGGGAGTGTACTACATTCCTCTGCCTACGCCTTCGGGGATTAGAGGCGGGATGTTACGTCATTTCAAGGTATTTGTAAAACATATCACACATAAATTTTAACAAGTCTAAACTTCTCTGCCTATCTCTTCGGGGACATAGGCATGAAGGTACGTTTTTTCTTACACTCCTCCGAGCGCGTAATATTCTCAAAAAGAGTACGAAGTTTTCTTTTCACATGTTAATATATAGATTATATTATTGTCACGCTACGTCCCTTACGGTGTAGGGAAAGAGCAGCAAGTGCCAAATATCTTTATCCATAGAAACCGGACAGGATTCCTATCACTTTCAAGACATTGAAGCGTACCTCAAAGAAAACATTGGTTATGTAATTGTTGATTTGTTGCTTATCTTCAGAGGGATGTGCGTTCAGCTTCTCGGTGAAGAGAGTTGCCAGTTCGCTGATATGTTTTGTCAATACGACGGTCATTCTGTAGAAAAAACATAACACGCTTAAAATTATTGAAAACAGCAGCTCAAAGGGATTAAAGATTTTAGTGTTTTCATATTTAGGCAACAGAACTTTACACTATTGAATTTTTAATAAAATGTAAGATGTATTTGGATTATTCAATGTTTTAAGATGCATACTGCATTGATTTTAACAAACATGAATATGAATATTTCGAATAAACTGTATTATTTTCATAGTCTATTGATACAGTACGGAGATATCAATTAATTAAAACGGCATTAAATAAATCTATTTTAAGATGCTTTGGAATTTTGGTTTGGCTACATTACTTCCAAATTTTCTGCACCTTCAAATAAACATATTGGAAATTTAATTTCCATAGAAGTGAACTTACTGAGTTAAAGCATCAGCCTCATCAGCAGTGGATCGTCTCGGCTTCACTAGTAACATTTCAGCCGTCTTGTGGTATATTTCTACCGATAAAGCAGTTGATTGTGCTAAATCGCTCACAGCCTTCTTGTATATCATTTTCTCAGTCTGATCTGGATTGTTTGATTCTAACCAGGTTAGGACTTCCGTATACTGTCTGGAAACATTAACATGAAGGTAGGCATGAATTTTAATAAAATTAGGCAATGAGCAAATTTTTATGTGTGGACAAATGTTTATGTACATTTCTTACCATGGAGAAACAATAAACAAAATATACATAATGTAGAAAAAACAATTTAAAATCTATAAAATAATTTGACATAGTAAACTCCATTAAGCGACAGATGGCACTGTTTCTCTTGAAACATATTGTTAGCAATTTTTTGGAATCATATGGCTTTGCAAAATATAATCTCTTTACCAATCATAAATTAAAATTAACTCACTTAATTAACGGCTGGAACTGTATTTTGAGTCCAATATCCCTTGTGGACTTCAGAAGCCTATCATGCAGGGTGTCTGCTTTAGGAGTGTCTGCACTTGTACTTTCTTCATCATCCTCATCGTCATCATCTTCTTCTGGCATTTCACAAAGCTCTAGAATAGTAAAAAAATATTAAAAATATTGATTTAAGTTTAATTTAGTCAAATATTCAGTCCTTCAATGTTTACATTTGAATAGTACAGAATGTATGGAATGTTTCATATTTTAACATTATGAACGTTATCAGTAAATTAACGAATATTATATCAATGGAAATTACAAATACACTCTTAGTTTTGAAACTCTTACAGATAAAATGTCATTGTTATTTTATCCTCTATGTATACATTTTTAATAAGCAGTAGTTCATACAAGCTTTCACAGGTGCATCAAACATTGGTGTGCAATATCATAACAAAAACATAAGAATATCATGACTACCTTAAATGTCGGACCGTGATGAAAGTAAATCTTACACACATGTCACAAACAGACACAAATTTTAGCTGATTAGTGTTTCATATATTGTCATGTAGTCCTCTTAAATAATAAAATAATAATAATAATAATCGACCCATTTGTCATTCCACTGTTGGAATATGGGTTTCCTCTCATATTGAGACGGTTAAGGCAGCAGTCCGCCACGCTGGCCAAGTGCGGGTTGGCGGCTTCAC
>DWJK01002156.1:0-15183 GCA_018248815.1 Croniades pieria auraria
GCACTCGGCGCGCGCCTCGCCCAGCTGCGCGAGGAAGGCGTCCAGCGCGCCGAACAGCTGCTCGGGCGACGCGCTCGCCTCCTCGCCGAACGCGTGCGCGCACGCCTCCAGCCGGCTCTTCATGTCCTGCCGGCCCGACGGTCGCATTCTTTAATAGCATTCTACGTTGCACCGGTTGCGGCGCTACCGGCGGATCGACTTATTATTGCTCCCGATAGGAGACGGTGCCGCGTCTAACGACAGCGAGGAGTATAGGTCGATGAAACGATCGTTGAATGGTGTAAACGAATTATTCCGATCATTAAGACAAAAGGAAGCGAGGGTCTAGTGCGAGGTCGTCTAGTGACCTGGAAGAGGTCCTCGAGCTGCGTGAAGGAGCAGACGGCGTGCGCGTGGAACTCGCGCATGACGGGCACGAAGGCGTCGTGCGGCGGCGGCGCCGCCAGCGCCGCGTGGTAGTCGAGCTCGCGCGCCACCTCGCGCAGCCCGCCGCGCAGCGCCGCCACGTCGCGCTCCAGCTGCTCCACGCACACCTTGGCGGCCGCGCGCACGTGCGGCAGGTCCTCCTCCAGCAGCAGGATGTCCTTGAACTGCAACCCGTATCGGTTATATTATGTTAGAATTATATCGCTACACATGCTTAATGCTAAGTTACACAGATAAACAATTAAGAGAAATAAATTATTTAATATACCTGAGTCTCCAACATCTCAACCAGGTAGTGCAGGAGGGTAGTGTTGCGGTTAACGCTGGACTTGGTGTCCGCCAGCTTGTTGAGCGACGACAGTCGGAACCCTGACGCGTTGCCGCGAGCACCACTGGAACATGTAACGGGGCGACACATCAAAATTTGACATTTTATAATCTACTCGCGTCTATACATTTTATTGTTCTGCAATTTAAGTACATTTTTAAACAAAGGGTAAATCGGGACATGTAGCAACGTATAGAATAAAATGAACGCAAAGCTCGACTTCGATAAAGTGACCGGTAATGGTTATACCACTGGTAACGGTTAACACTGCCGAAAGCCGGGAAGCGAGCGGCGAGACGTACCGGTTCATGTAGTTGCCGAGCGCCAGCACCACCTCGAGCAGCGCGCGCAGGCGGCGCGAGCGCGCCATGTCGCGCGCGGCGCGCAGCACCACGGCGGCGCGCGCCTGCGCCTCCGCCACGGCGCCCGCGAACTTCTTGCGGAACAGCAGCGTGCGCACGCGCTCCGAGTAGTGCGGCAGCCTGCACACGCGCGCTCGTCAGCTCTACGCCCCTCACTCCCCCTCACTCCCCCTCGCCCCGGGGCCGAGTACGGCCGTGCCTCCTCCCCTTACGTTCGTTTGTCATAGGATTACAGGACAGCTGCTGTCGAATGGAGCGAGTGCCTGTTACCCCCCCCATCCTTTCCATGTAAAATAATTATCGACCGACCGATGAGCACGACAAATTTAAAATGCACCAGGCACGTTACCACTATTCATGTCGCCGGCCCTTATTTAGCCTCATGTCACATGAAGGACCAAAATAATTATAAACCCTGAAACGGAATCACAAACTCACTTGGAGATTTCGTATAGAAATCTGTCGGCCCGCGCCATACTGTCTAACTCGTCCTGATGCTCCTCGAGTAATGCCGCTTCCTCGGCGCTGGGCGTGAACTTGAGAAGTTGCTCCACCATATCGATAGGCAACTGCTCGTTGCTGTCCATGCGAAGGATCGCTCTAAAAGTAGAAACAATTGACGTAATTAAAAGAAATCATGTACCAAATATCGAGGAATTGAATAAAGAATCGCCACAAGTGCACCTAATAATACTCTTAAGCCAGAAGCATTGATATACCAGTTACTAGAACAGTAAGGACATAATAATATAAAATGAACATCTGACTAATTTGTTTTCCATCATTGCACTGAACAAAGCAACCATTTGAATCTTTAGTTACATGATCATCATTATCCTCAGACGACATCAATTCATTTTTGACTGCCTCGTTGGTCGAGTGGTTGCAAGCGCGACTGCCGATCGGGAGATCCTGGGTTCATAACCCGGATAGAGGGTACTACTAACTTTTTTAATTTACAATTTCTAATAGTGCCTTGGAGTCTGGATTTGTGCCCGGTGTAGGCTCGCCACCTATTCCATAGGACGTAAATGTAACTGATGAAACGTGGGAGTGTACCACACTCTGCTGCCTACCTCTTCGGGGATTACGGGCGTGATATTACGACATCAATTCATTACTAGACAAAGGTATCTCTCAAGGTGCAACACTAAGCCCAGTCGTGTTCTTACGGTTACAATTCTGACAAACATTGCATGTAACTTTTGTGGTGGTAAAAAATCAGTCACCTGCATATCTCTTCATCCGTCATCTTCAGCTTGGACAGCAAGATGGTGCAGTTCTGCGCGCGGCGGCCATCGATGACAGACAGGATCTTGGTGCGGGGCTTCGAGCCCAACTGTCTCAGATCTTCTACGGAGCCCTCATTCTACAAATCACATTTATTAATAAAATAATATTTAACATGTTTATGGTGAGTTTTTGGTTTCAATTTGATGTCAAAAGAAGTAACGGGATGTGAATAAAGAGTAGTTTCATTCCGATTTATGTTACTTCTTAAGAGTTCTGACATGTTTTTTTAAGTGAGCTTTGATGTGAAATAAGGATCAGTATACAGTTACGTCCAAGTTTCTGCAAAAAAAGAACTGCATCGTGACAGTGAAATTTAAATACTAACAATTTGTTTAGGAACAAACCTGGACTCCGTTCTTTTGGTAAGCGCAGAACATCTTGTCAATGGTGTGGAGGTCCATCGCGTTGTAGAGCTTGGTGTCGTCGAGCTCCTGCCAGATGGTGCCGTGCAGCTTGGCGTCGGGCAGCTTGCTCCAGTTGAAGCTCTTGAGCGGGTTGCCGGGGCGCGGCACGTTCTTCTTGGGGCGCGGCGCCGGCGCCAGCGGCGCGAGCGGCGCGGGCGGCGGCTGCGGCGCCAGCGGCGGCGGCGGCGCCAGCGGCGGCGGCGGCGGCGGCGGGATCGAGCACGTCTCGATCACCGCGCTCTTCAGGTTGCTCACCTGCAATGCGACCGCCGAATGACTTCTTAGGGCCTTCGAATTTTATCTACCAGTAAGAAAATCTTATCAATCTTGTCTGTTAACAAATGAACATAGGCACGTAACAATAGACAATTTTAACATCTACAAATATGTATATTACTTTTACGTAGATGTACTAACAAATTTACCAATGTGTTGCAACGGTTACCTTTGCATCATCAGGTATGCTTCCCTCGCTGACTAGTTTCTCGAATCTCGCTCTCTCCACTCTCTCCTGATTGAGCTGGAAACATAATGCAATTCGTTGTAAAACATTTCAAACAGAGCTTTTCAATCTCCCGGCGCATTCCAAGTTGGAATGATCATCCCGTCCTTCTCTATTCTTTTTATTCAAACTTTTGGGATGACCAAATTTCAAGACCTATTTCACTACTACTCTAACAATTTTCTACGCTATTTCAGCAAACCCGTTGTTCGACATTTCAAGTTTAAGTCAGCGAGGCCTTATGATTATCCAGTTCCCCGAGGCGTCGTGAGCCCCCAGTGGCCCGCTACCTGCTGCTCGAGCTGGTGCGCGCGGCAGGCGGCGGCGCGCGCGCGCTCGGCGCACTCCATGTGCGCGGCCGTCTCGCGCTCCAGCCGCTCCTTCAGCCGCGCCACCACGCCCTCCAGCTCCTCGCGCTCTTGGCTCTGCTGGTCCACCTGCTTCTCCTGTTAGTGGGTTACGAGCGTTAGCTCCATGCTGCGCCCGACGTTAGCTCCGTGACGCGCGATGGTATGAATGAAAGTTACCGGTCGTGCCACGAAATGTTGTAGCGACATTTCTGTGTATGATGTCAGTGGATAAATGAAAGCGAGAACATAAGTGTTTGGAGAAGCAAATGTCGCAGTTCCAGCCGAGACCTTCGCGTTGAATTAGTACAATGTCTGGCTAAATATGAGGAATCCAGGCCACGGATATGGAATATGTATGAATAATATTAAAATTGAGTCATTTCATTATTTCGAATCTTAAATGAGTTTCTGCATAACATTCTGTTTTAAGAAAGCAGATGTCTTATTATTAAATTAAGACCTTAAAAATAAAAGCCTTAAAACCATATAAAGGGCTTAACTGCTCTATGACATTACAATTTAATTCAGCCTGTAAATCCTTAGTATGTACCCTGTACCGCTCAAAATATTATATAATATCTGTCAAATACGTAAGCTGTTTATTATCACAGTGACTAATGTCGGATTTCTACCGATTTCATTAATGTCATATTGAACTTATGGAAGGATATAGTAACATTTTAACAATGTCATAATTTGTTGACAGTTAAATTTAGTTGTTGACAGCTGACATTTGATTTTTTACGCTCATAATGAGCTTTGTTTATTTTTATATGTAACGATTGAAATATCTCCAGTCTTAGTGTCTTAGCAAACCGCAATATTCATAGTAGACTAGGTCCACATGATTGTTTCCATTAATACTAAAGCTGCTGCTTAGCAGCAAAACGATTACACTGGCAATCTTCAAATCGAACAATCAACCACTACAGTAACAAAAACGCTATTTAATTTAAAACAAAATAACCAGTAAATGTGTGGGTGTTTGCTTACACAAGAACAGAATGTTGAGTGCGCATGTGTGTGCACGTGCGCGTATGTGTGCGTTGCGTTTAGCCGTGTGCGTATGTTTGTGTAAATCCGACAATATTTTGAAACACATGTAAAGAAGTGACATCGTGTCTAGCTCAGATTTTTTTTATAAAGCCCAATAAATATGTGACAGATACCATATAACCTGGTAACGAAAGCGACCATAACCACAGAGTATTTGTGCTCACCTTTTTAGCGAGTTCAGTCGCCAAATCGACATTTTCCCTCTCCAAATTCTCGGCTTTCGTCCTAGCGGCTACCAATTCCTCTTCCTTCGCGAGAAGATGCACGATTTCGCCCACGTTGATCTCCAAGGGGGCCACGTCTGGGTCGTACACCTGAAATTTTTTTAAGGATTGGTTGTTTAGCAATGTGTGCGTCCCTTGATTTCCTGTCGAGAATCTGGAGAAAATAAACAGAAAATTGTAAAACTATCATATTTAACGTAAGACGATTATCAGAAAATAATGTTGAAGTTATGGGAAGACTGCGTTCAGTTTAAATTAATTCGCCAAAACCCGCTTTCAACGGCACAGTAAAAAAAAATTGTAGATACCGACGATAATGATAATAAAGATTGTTACAAAAGATAGACAGGGATTTGAAACACCACACCACAGAACTCCATACCTTGCCATGTTCAGAGGTCTCATCCCGTTCCCGCTGCCCGTCCCGGTGGGAACCGCGGTCGGAGTCTCGATCGGAGGTCCTGTCGGAGGCCCTGTCGGAGTTGGCGCGAGCGTTCGGCTGCTGCAGCACCACCTGCTGCGTCACCCGGTCCAACAACAGCCAGTGTTGCGAGTGCGGACTGTACTCCACTGTCAACACCAAAACAAAAAGATTCAAACACCACACTGACAAGAACTTGAGCAATCCGCTTACGTCGATGATAAGAGGTGATCATTAACGGAACAGAGAATGCAAAAAAAATTAATGAACGTGAATGAATGAATGAAAAAAAATAATGAAATTATATGAATGCTAATTCTAAGCGTCACTTAATTAAATTAAATTATTGTTCTAAATAATTGAACGTTTTTAGATCATTAAATTTCACCTTATCTTTTAACGCATGAAAAAATCTATTATGCCACAACATTTATATCAAAAGTGTCAAAACATATTTTAAAATTTTATTTTAAAACTACATTCCAAATTTAATAATTATTCTCAATTAATGATTTGAGACTTCGTATAGCAATATTGAGTTTATTTAGTTGCATATATTACATTTATAAAAATAAAAAATAAAAAAAAATAAAAAAATCAGAAAAAATTTGCTAACATATTGATATTGGGAGGCCAAATTAATAATATTATTACATTTTGTATCCGCCCAAATTCATTAGAATGATAATTTTTAAACGTGTTACAACATTCCCTCGGTAGTCATTGCACGGCTTTGAAGTCAAAATCTTAGGCTGGTTGTTGCAAAACTTGATGAATTTTATACACCTATATGTAGACGCAAGATTTTAACGTAAATTGTAATAAATCAGATATCTAGTCAATATTAATGTTAAAAACCCTCATTAATATAAGTTAGACATAACGATATGTGTGAACAATCGCCATTGTTGCGCAATGTTCGATAACATAAACGGCCAATACTCACGTGGAAGCAACAGTAGGTGCTGTAATAGCGACAGCAGGTGCGGGTAGGCAGCAGTGTGGCTCAGTTTCCGCCGCAGCAGCTCAAACATGGCGGCAGCACTCTTCGTGTCCACGTGCTGCTTGTCGAACCGCCTCGCCAGCTCCCTCTCGTCCTCGTTGCGTACCATCTCGAAGAACTCGATGTGACGGTCCAGAGTCTCGTTCTCGTATTTGCGAAGTTTTTCGATTACTATAAAAATAATAAATACACGTCTCATATCGTTGTATTTTTAATAATTCAAACTAAGACATATTTCGGCAAACATAAACAGAAACTTCTATCATACCAACGGGCGCGACAGTACAGTTCCTGGAGACAGTGCTAAATTATCCACAATGAAACGTATCGAAGAACAAACGCTCTAACAGAACAGGCACACGAGCGACACATTTAAATAAACGAAATTGGCACTACGTTTAAACGAATGCCAGTAGAGTAAAAGAACGGAATAAAATTCCACATAACCACTATTGTACATTTTGTTACAAATCGACCGCTTACTCGCAACACACGATTTACGTAACCGAATAAAACCGATAAGGTATAACCATTTACATAATATATTTTACGAGTATTGTCATAAATGCAACATCTTTTCTGTACGAACGATTAGAGCATGTGCGGTGTCATTGATGTCACAGCTATGATTGAATTGATCGATGCGCTATGAACGGGCATGTTTTTGCTTGCGGGTAGATTTCATCAGTTGCGCTGCATGAGATACATAATTACGTCAACATACATTGATCGAATTCTTAAATTGAAAAAAAACAAACGTTTAACGTTCAATATTAGTAATTTGAGAATGAATAACTGACATAGCGTATAATAATAGTTATTATATTGAAATTTTACGTAATTAAAAATATTAATGCACGATAAACAGATGTTTTAATTGAAATTGAGGTCACGCTTTTAGTGAATTCAATATTTTTAGACAAATTAACTAATCTTAATGCCCTATTACACTCCAGCTGTTTCTGCTTTTACGATGGACTTAAAACCATGTACAAGTAATACATAGGTCAGATGAAAAAGGACCGCAGCCACATAACCGTGAAAAACCGAAAATGACCAAAAAAGCCCTTGGAACCCTAATGTCCATTAATTTACCTCTCATTAATCGGATATAAGCAAATGAAACCTACAAATATATATTATAAAGTCCTTGCAAAACACAGTATTAGACAGCAACTGCTCTCTCAGTTAAATTAACAGCACAGATACTGTATAACGTCAAACACTCACCAGGTTGAATTCCCAGCATCAACAGCTCGTATCGTAAATGCAGCCTAAACTCCAAGCTTTCCTCTCCCGGCCCATAGTTTAGCACCGCGTTGATGAAGGACATTATGGCAGTTTTCAGTCCGAGATCGTCTCTGTAGGCCCCGGTGCTGCGGTCCAGCTCGTTGACGATGCCCTGGAAGCGAGCCCGCTCGCTCGCGTACTTCTGGTAGTGGATCATGGCTTCTAACACCTGGAATCGGAATTGTAAGGTGTCTTATGCTGTCAGCTTTGGCGATTCCATGCAATCTGAATCAATCTTTGGAGAATGGTTTCGCAAATTTTTCGACCGTTCGAATCTTGAGTATTTTATATTATTAAAATTATCATTAATAATGGTTGCATACTATGAATAAAACGTATTATTTATGTATCAATAAATTTTTTAACAAAGGTAGATTTGACGTGATAAACGCTTTTTAGAAGGCACTTTAGGTAAAAAATTCCTGAAACAAATGAAATCCTTTACTAATTAGTAACCTCTAAGGGAGTGAAAGTGTAGTACCCTTAATCAACCTTTCGTATTTTGCTTCGTAAACATCATTTGAAAGCGACTTCCACGTACCTTTTTGTGGCCACCCGGCACCAGACAGACCGCGCCGAGTATCTCCAGCGCGGCCACTTTCGTCTTAACATTCTCCGTGTCCAATGATTGAGCGATCAGATCTATGCTCGTTGGATGTGCCAGTACATGTGCACGACCAGTCTGTAATATGCGAACAACAGTTAATTTGGTATTTGAAATGAGACACAATAATTAACTGAAAAAATTCTTAAAACATCCCCATGCACTGCCATTTTATATCAAAATACGTTGCACCGATAATATGGTGATCTGACTGTTCATAAACATACTTATGTACATTTCGACGTATTGGTAGATACTTTGCATATAGAAACTCGAAAACTGCTGATCATTACACAAATATTTGTCTCGGTTGAGAATCAAACCCACGTGGCTTAGCAATCAACCTCATTAACCACAGAACCAACGATCCAGCTGCTAAATGGATATACTCGTACTACAAAAGAGTTTTATCGTTAAACCGGGGTATCGACTTTTCCAGTTCCAATCTTCGAACATACATGTTTGTCGATGCCCCGGTGTCGAGACATACTCACAATATCTATAAGATTGTGATGAATTGATAATGATCTCGAAATTAACGATGGGCGAAGATATTACGACATAGATGGAATTTAACATATAAAAACTCGAACCGGCAATATATGAAATGACATGTCTCGACTCATCGATTTATTCCCAAACCTACTAAAGTTTAAAACACAAAATTTTGACAACCGGTTGTTTTCAGTAGTAAATACAAAAAACAATACATTTAATTTTGCTGATTAGAAATAATAGCTAAACTGTTTTAGCGTTTTCACGTAATTATCCCTTAAGGAGTTAAATACGGGACAAATATTTGCTTGAAAGTATGTAAGTTTTGAAGTCAATAATGTGATAATTGGCACGTTTAATTTACAATGTGGCTACACTTCATGACAAGGCCTGGAAAATATAAGGCACTTTTCATAATATTGTAGGCAACACGGAGTCTACGCAGCAATTGAATATTAATCAAGTTGATCGAATATCCCAAAATGGTGATTAAGGGAGAAACATCCAGTCAAATTATTAAACGTGAAAATATTCTCTAGTCTTCCGATAAACAACATTAGGTTCCTATGAATCATATTTTTCTATGAATTCGTGCATACATTAATATCTCGACGATTATCGATTTGATAACAAGAGATAAACATTTTAAATCTCTTGACGCAACCCACAATGGCTCTATCAATCCGCCTGCACCTATCAATCATTTCTTCACGTCTCTACGTTTCCGTTTAAAACAACCGTAGATAAACTAAACTCTACAACTAAACAGAGAATCCTAACGGAATTGTTCATAGAGAGCCGAAAAAACAAAATGTACAGACATTTAGACAGATGATACTTACAGAGTTGTTCATCAGAGCCTTAATCCCGGCTATGAGGTTATGTCTGGTGATGGCATCGTCACGTGGTGCGCGCTGGAGGGCTTCCAGTAACGCGGCCAGGCCTCCTTGTTTGATGAATCGGAGCACGAAGCTATGCGCCCGTGTTCGAAGTGCAGTCTTCAAGCCGTCAACAAGGGCACACGCCTCGACCGGTGTTATATCCTCGGACGATGCAAAGGCCTTCAAGGAAACGCATAAACGTAAATTCATGTACTACATAGTTCATATACATTATACAAAAAATTCATCGCCCGAAAAATGATTAACGCATCACCCAAACTTGGAATTAATTAGATGCATAAACTCGTAACACTTCATTAAAAAACTAGTTAACGTTGCACTTAAAAGGGAACTTCTTCATTAAAGGAGTGGACGATAGACCACATTATAACTAATTATAACGTCAAATAAAAACGTGATGCAATGACAAAGGAAAACTCTTGCAAATTATGCATGTACACGCTTTTTGGGGGTAGAGCTTGATAGAAATGTGCGCAGTTGTTGTCCCTCTTAGAAAGAAGACATGTGGAATGTTTTACAAGAAAGCTGGAACAATATTTCACAAGATAAAATTGTCGATTTCTCGTATTCCGAAACTAGTGAAAAAAGAATTAAATTGCAAGGGAGACTTATTTGACGAAAAATCTGGTTTAAAATATAAACGGCATTTTTAACGTAAATGGTTTGTTTTTTTTTTTTTTTTTTTCCTTCTTGACGTACCCATGTGTATTAGTAAGTATTTCAATTAATAATTAAATCTTTTACTTTGTGTTTTGAGTCTTATTTCATTATGATTATTTGATGTAGGTGGTCTCAAACTTTTGGCCGGCAGTGTAGTTTTAATGATATGCCAATATATTATGTACAGATTTACATACTACAAAAGTTCATGCATTCCGAACAAAGTGCCTAATAAGGATATTTAAAATATTGTACAACCTCTTATAAGGACCATTTATAATCTTATAGAATATTTAAGGTTTCAAACTATCACCAGATATAAATAGTTTTGTTCCAATTTAAAGCCCTAACGAAGAAGAGAGTGTATTTTTCAAAAATGTGTGTAAAATAGTAATGGCTAAAACTCACGTCAGCGATCTCGTTAAGAGCCTTGATGTACTCCTCGACCTGTGGAGCGGTGGCTATGGGCGGCGCCTGCCCCGGCGGCGGCCGCCTGCTGCAGTAGATCTGCCATTTTTTGGCCGCCGGTAGCTCCATCATCGCGGCTTTATTCACCGCCGTCAAGTCCAACTCTTCCTGTTAACAAAGAGAAAAATTTGTTAAATTATGTAATTATCTTATTAAAAATCTTATTAATTAATGTCAATATTATGTCATCGATCGCTTGCACTTAATATCAATAGAGAATTTTTACTGCCAGCTTATCTTAATAAACGAATTTTTAATTAATTTAGACAACATCTAGTCGTAATAATTAATAATTCAAGGACGTCATGTTTGTGGCAAATATCCTCACAACTAAATTTCTGGTTGCCATTTGTGAGTTCTATATATCTGCTCATCGTCATACCGCCCGTACTACTACATATCTTAGGCACCATGGTATAACAGCCTCAAAATATACATATAAGTTTAAAAATCATATATTTCTCCGACTGCAATAAACATTTACCTATATCAAAATTGCTTAAAAACTGTAAAGATCACTTGTTTGTTTATTTGAGATGCAGTAACGAAATCAGCCTCCATCATTAGGACGAGTGTCACAAATTCCACGCCAACGAAACGGACATGCTTCCGACAAAAAAATCCCCCTTAATACACTCAAAGGAGACCGCAGCGAGATTGAAAACCAAAAATGTGGTCCTGCCATGCCGCTCCACGAGGCCGTGTCGCTTCACCGAGATCTCTAAATGTCCTAGTAAGCGAGTAAGCGAGTAATCGCGAATTTAAAATGTTACCCATACAAGGACATCAAATGTGACACGGGGGGAAACCACATTCTTGAGGGTTGGCAACTGGCGACTTGGCGATATTTTAAAATATTAAAAACGACACAAGACACGTTATAAATGATTATCATTACGTTAAAAATTATCATCACTATAAGAATCATCAAACAGTGACGGAAAATAAAGCTCACATTTGCCGAAACATTTAAAATTAAACCCTTCTGCTCGTTCTTCGAAAGCGTTCGAAGTGTCTCAATTTTAAAAAATATCTATTCAATGTTATAAAAACGATGTCAGAATTGAAATATACAAATGAATTTTGGACGATCTGCTAACTAAATTTCTATCAAAAGTTCCAAAATATCTTATTAATCGACTTGCAAAGTTCTAACACGATTTACGTAGTCTTTATTTAAGACTGCCAACCCTATTTATACTATGGGAAAAATTCTTAACAGAATAAGGAGTATATACATACAACATAAATGGCCATCACTAACGACGTGCCCATAATAATATGCGTAATCATATGTCGAAATCACTACAAAACCGGACATCCTAAATATATCAGATACATCGATCAAGATCCGCGAGAGCACGTGAAAGTTGCCATATACATATATATTTCGTTACATTTGTTTTGTCATGGAAGCAAATCAGGTCTGCAATGCTCGGTGCTCTCTGCCTACCAAGTATGCGAAGTGGCGTGACAATATAATAATAGTATTTATCTGAATTAACACCACCAATTGTCTGATGCAAACAATACAGCGTGTTATGTATGACCATAACAAAGCGCCTAATTTTTTCAAGAAGCAAATTTTTTTAATATAACTGAATATGGATATATTTTATATCGAAATACTGTAATTTTTCAAGTCACTAGACATACGAGTAAGACAGTCAAGTTCGTTGTTCGCAATCTATCTATAACCAAAGTCCTGTTTGAACAGCTGTTTTGGTACAAACTTAATTGTCATTTCAACTTCATAGTGCACTTTTAACTTGCATCGCATTACAAAATCGCAGTGTTTTTATCATTTGTAACATCTATCCTCTCGTTTACTTGCCACAGGTGACAGTGATTTCGTGAAAAGGACGGAAGTGTCTAACAGTAAGGCGGAGAAGCAGACTATGATTGGAGCAATGAGACTGAAAAATTGACTAATGAACTGGCCGTCAGATGGTACCAACCGGTGTTATAAGAGGTTCCTCCTGTCAACAACAATGCGTGCGTGTGTGTGACGAATAAGAAAAACGGAAGTTGAGAATGGGAACGCATGAACTGTGCGTTTAAGTAACGTAGTCTATGACGTACGCGATTTTATAAACTAATTTATGTCCGTAAACTTTAATAATAAAATATTTTAATTTACTGTTGATATTAAGTGTCTGATAAAAATTACGAATGGCTAATATTGAATAATTATTTGAATAAATGTAACTATCTTTAAATATTGAGATTAATTTCTGTCGCTGCTCAATTGACATTATATATTATTTTGATTAAAAAAATTAGTAACCGTCACGCGCATTTCAAATAAAACTTTTTGGACTCTGTCACTGAAATCATAATTCATTTATACTACGTTGGGTCATCTTATTATTAACGTGAGATGTCAGATGTTGCACAATATCATATGCGATTACTGCAAGACTCGCTCATTGTCTTTATATACCTTCAATGGAAGGAGAACGTTAAACACTGACCAACTCAATTCGGTATATTACGTTCAATGAATACAAATAGAAAAATTAACATTTTAATAAAGATCTAAGCAAATTAAATGCCGGATACACAACAATACGGAATTCCTTTTACGGCATCATATAGTGCTAATTCTTTAATTTTATATAAATACTTAATTAACCTATAACTGTAAATTACTCAGGATTATCTTGTGAACACGTTTTATTAATCTTATTTAATGGATGTGCTAATCGTATCATATACATATATATAATGTACGCCATCTATCGCTGAGTAACAAAAGATGTAATCTATATTACGCATTAGAAGGATAGATGTCGCTACTATACTTCTAATATGCTCACATTCAGGGAGGAGGTCAAGATTATATCATGCCTATTAAGTTAAAATAGCCGATTGATGGAACGACTAATGATATGTATGTACTTCATGCCACGCCCTTTGCCCTCTGCAAAGTTAGTGGAAGTATTTTGGATAATTAACTTAGTAGAGTGTCTTCCCCACAGCTATGATATTGTTATAAATATCATTAAAGTGTGTCTTCCTTAGCGAAGGAACTTCTTTAAGTAAATCATAAAGCATACTTACATAAAATATTTTCATTTATCTCATGTAGTTGGTTCGTGTGCGAATCTCTTAAAACCATCTTGTTGTTAATGATGAATTAATATGCTGTCTCTGTATATGTATGTATATGTATGTATGTGTACATGTATGTATGTGTATATGTATGTATGTATGTGTATATGTATGTATGTATGTATGTATATATGTATGTATGTGTATGTACATATATGAATGTATATGTATTTACGTGTATGTATATGTATGTCCTTCGTTTTCAAAATACACAGTAGCCCAGTGAATACAATATTATACACAATATCTAAAGCTTTTCATAACTTCTACATACATATGTATACATACATAACTCTACCAGTCACGCTAGGAATAATCCGCTTAAAAGTGAAGTATCAATTAAACCGATTTCATAGCGATATGGAACCTTAAAGATATTACGTCAACTGCACTAAGTAGAGATCAAACCCGGCCAACTCCCAATGATTACGAACTCTATTGTTCCAAAAGCAAATAGTCATAATGATAGAAACGACTCTACAAGTCATCAAAACTAATCTAGACACTACATAACACGTGAACACGAGGCGACGGTAACTTTCTTACGAACCTATTATGTTCTCGTAACAATGTGATCATTGGAGCAAGTGATATAAGCCGATTAGAAGACATGCGATTTGCTGTCCGACAGTAACGTTGATGGCTTAGCAGTGCTAACAGATAATTAGAGAATCTTACTATGTACATACATAGATAATAGGCGCAAAAAATTGAACATGTTAGTCATAATATCCACATTTATAGACCTATCACGATCAGGTATTATCATACGTGTATATTAATATAATTTATGGATTTGAGAAATAAATACAGAAGTTACATACACAGAATATTTTTACAAAAACAGTACAGTTCAGTAATAAACTGTGTGACACTTACTTCATGTAATGGTTAATATATTTTAATAGATATATGTAGTTAAATCCATTAAGCAATTAAGACGAGTCATATTAATGAAATATTCAATACGTTATTGCAGTGCAAAATTAGTTCAATTGGAGATACCACTCGAGCATGAATATACAATTTATATTAATTAAATTATTCAAAATTCAGTGGGCTGGTCACATCTGTCGCAGAACTGATAACCGTTGGAGTAGACATGTTCTAGAGTGGAGACCGCGTCTTGGCAAACGTAGCGTAGGACGCCCTTCAGCTAGGTGGAGTGACGATATACGCAAAGTAGCTGACAGCAGTTGGATGAGACGAGCCGAAGATCGAGCTCAGTGGCGTGCTATTGGAGAGGCCTATGTCCAGCAGTGGACGGAAATAGGCTGATAA
>DWJK01002157.1:0-15178 GCA_018248815.1 Croniades pieria auraria
GACGAGTTGTAATACTGAGCTCTTTGAGGATGGATGCATTTGTGCGCCGCGCAGTCCATGGAATACCCAACATTTTGGGCCAGCACCACATTTCGAATGCATCCACCTTCGATCTTAATGATTAAACGAATTAAAAACTTAATGTAATAGGTTTAAAAACAATTTCAACTCAATTATTTTATCTTGCGTTTATTATGCAGTGCTTCTTACTGACTACGTTCCAGGTCGATTAATAATAGTTTTTTTTTCGTAATTAATTGCATTCGAAGTATTTTCCGTTAATATGATATAACGTTATTTGCGGATACTTGCTTTCCATACCATTTTTCGATATTTCTTCCAATGCGCTAGGTTCTGGTTTAAAAACTTCTTTGTGCTATTCAAGTTTCATGCTATCCGAATATCAAATTTTAGTACGACCGGAGATGCGGTTTTCTTATGTGAAAACAAAGCAGACAGAATAAATTAGTTTCGATAGTTAATATCTCTAAAACATGCTGTTGAACTTGTACGCCGTGGGTGTAGATGTATCACTGCACATTATACGCTTGTTCAATAAACTAGTTATCCTTAGAATGCAGTTTTCCGACGGCGCGACGCTTCTTAGCGTGCAACAACTTAGAAGCGTGTGTAGAATATCTAAACTTCGAAGTAGTTACTTCAATTTGTTTGTAATATCGGGAGCATAGTACAACAATTGGTATATAATACGTGGCCATTATGATAAATATCGTTACTTAAAAGGTCGCCTGCTCTTCGGTCCTCAGTGGAGTGGTGTTGTTGAGTCACAGTGGAGGTACAAGGCGTAAAGTGACGTTGATAAATAGTGCATATATTTAGGATATATAGAATGCTCTGGGCGTGTCTTGCAATTTGAAGAGAATTAGCTTTAAAAGTATATATCTCAGAAGAGTTCAAGGCTTTGGTACTTCAATTTCATAAACTTAGCTTAGTAGTGTATAATTCCGATAGGTATATATTTATCCGTGCTTACTAACACTGTATTCTTTTTATATATAGATATATATATTTTTTTCTCTTCCTCTTCCTCTAGGTACAGTTTATCAATATTTATTTACAGTATATTCTTTTTTTTGATGCAACGTTTTTTTTCTTTTTATCACCGCAGTGATTTAGCGCGCAATAAGCTTGCAACCTTTGTATTTTCTTTGCATTAGTTTTGTGGTGGTATTCGCCGACGAGTGTACCGCTTTTACGATCTTTTTATATAGGAGCATGTCGCTAAATTAAATATGCCAAATTAATTAAAACATTAAGTTAAACTAGGAAAATACCGAGCCTGTTAGATTTTGTTAAATAAGTGCCCACTAAGATCGCGAGACGTTAATTTAGCTTCAAAACTCCTCAAGGCTTTTATTATAACTTCTTCATGAATTCCGGCGTTAACAATAAATCCTTCAATTAATTTTACTTTTAATGAAGGTCAGTGGGTTAAGCGAAAGTGGAGAAAGTTTTCTTAATATTTATTAGGAGTGCCGAATTTTAGATGTAGCGGTAACTGCTATGCTTACCGCTCAAATAAAACCTCATTAACCGCCAAACACACGCCTACAAAATTATTCAGAGTTTAATTAATTGAGATTTTTTAAATTACATACATCAACCAAACAAGAAAACGCGCTACCATATGATAATCGTCGTAGCTTATAAATATTACGAACACTGATAGAGTTTGCTAACACTATGAATATTATGCTATTTTTATATTTTAACAAGACTGATTCATTTTTATAATGCGATATACGGTATACACGCTTTGAAAACCTAGAGAAGATTTAGTCGAGCCCGTTAGAGTTCTAGAATATTTCGCTTTAAACGCAAGTATAATTAGTACAGCGCTAAAATCCGTCATTTAGCTCCAGTGAGCCATTGATACGAGAGATAAATAGGTAGTAGCGGGCGCGGGGGCACGGCGGATCAGCAGTAATTAGTAATCAGTATTGCTAACTGTAGAGCCGTTAACGAATCGCTCAGGTAGAATATTGGCTACCCAATATCCTTGTCACAGAATTAAATGTTTCGAATTAATAATCTTCGCTGTTCGTATACTGTATATATAATCTCTGCCTCCTGATTCGTACAACCTGGAACTATTCCAGACAAAAGGGAATACGTACTTTCGAAAAAGAATATTTCGTCATACCCTACATCCCACTACGGATTGGTGAGATAGAAGTCAAGCGCGTGTCTATTGATATCAACAAAAAGGAAAAATATAACGCATATTTATGTTTTGATACCGTAAAAAAATAAAACATGAACGATTTTCTTAAACATGACAAATCAATCAACGTAATAAAAGATATCCAAAACCAATAAATATTACAGCACCAGTTTGTTGGTTCTAAGATTTATGGGCTTATTTTGTTTGTCTACGGTTTTCGTCGTAGCGTAGAATCGTGGCGTAGCTTCATACCGAAGTGTAGCTGTGTCAGTAAATCGACATAACAATAGCCGTCGGCAGACATTGCGACTGCCGTTTTATAAACACTTTGTCTCTTTAATATTGACATTGTGCTCTCTGCCTTAATAGAACCTGTCATGATATCATCACGCCTGTTTTTCCGTAGAGGAATAAGTAGAGGAGCGTAGTAGCCTCCCACGATTCAACAGTCAGTTTATACGTCGCACTATGGAAGAGGTGATGAGCCTATTGCTGTCCACTGGAAAAATAGGTATATGGCGTGATGACAGAATAACAATAATGTAACATCTCGAGTTACAAATCAAAAATCTGACATCTCTGCGCCGCTACGATAACATACGCCACATAAAATTTATTTAAATTTTTTTTTTTATTGCAGGTTATAATTTGTTTTGCATCTTTGCGCTAAATAAATTTTCTACAAATATATCTGCTGTTTGGGATAACGGTTTATTAGAATGGTTCGAAAGTATCAAGCCTGATTGCAATGCGACATAAGAAGCACTCGAATTCACTCACTTCTACTTAAAGTGCTTCTCCGATGTCAATTCCGCAAACTTTCCTCGGTCTTGCGCAAAATGAAAAATTTCGGCAGCTTTCGCTATCCCTATCCACTCTTATAATGTTTTGTAATAAGTATTTCTTTCTGAGGCCCACCCTTCGTTTACCAGCGACTTTTCCCATCATAATTAATAGCAGCGTCGAATTCAATCATAAATACATTATTTATGTACATAATACAGTAGCAAAAGGTTATTCGTAACAATTGACGAACGAGCTCTATTTATTTAAAGTCAAGATCGATCTAATAAGGTTTAAATTACGGGTTTAAATTCACGATACATTAAGTCTGCGAAATTAGGTCTTTCTTAAAGCAATTTATTTTTTTAAACGGCAGAGTACAAGCTGTCTCAGGTGAGCTGTTCGGATAAACCGGCAAGCAATCTGCTGCTTAAGGACATCGATCGTAAAATGTAAAGCAATTATGTTATAGACACGGCTATTGTGTTGCCTTGGTGGAGCTAGAGCTCTTAATGACGAGCTTTTAGGTACAATCTCGGCAGGATAATACAGATTATAACCAAGATGTTCTCTTAAAGAATTCGCCAATCAAACTCCATGAAAGTCATGAAACAGAGAGTTCTCAAGTTTTCTTAGTTATTGTATTATTAATAATAACTTGATTAATTTGGCTTGCTTTGGATGCTAGCATATATGTATATTATACAATTAAAAAAATCAAACCGTTAGTTGTAAGAAACAAAGTATGAGAACATGTTTAAAGACTAAAATGTTTTGTCGATGTGCAATGTTTACAACACTTATTAAAGATATCGAATGCCTCGTTGGTCGAGCGGTTGCAAGCGCGAATGCCGATCAGGAGGTCCTGGGTTCAGGAAATCCCGGCTCGGGTACTATACGATTTTTCTAATTTAGAATTTCTAGTAGTGGCTCAGTCTGGAATATTGTCCGGTGTATGGCAATAGGCTCACGATCTATTCCATGGGACGTAAACGTAACTGATAAAACGTGGGAGTGTACCACACTCCTCTGCCTACCTCTTCGGGGATTACATGCGTGATGTTGCTTATTAAAGATTTGCAACTGTTTTGGTAAGAAAATTCCTTCACCTTCAACTTTATTTCATTTATTACGTATTTCTCATGGGCTTCAGTTATTCAACATATACATATATTTCGTAATAATTCTTCAATAAAAATCTCACAGATATACATAACTTTAATGCTTACCGATTAAATATTTTAAGTTTAGAGTATCGTACGAGTTGTACTGTGCAAGAGTGCTAAGTAGCTGAATATCAAAGCGTGAACGCTACCAATATTATTAACATTTTTAGTGTTATCAACATTTTTTTAATTGTAATATATTTTGCGAAAACTTTTAAAAACATCTACAGATAATCAACAAAAGCAAGGATGGTACAAGGTTTGCAAATTGACCGCTATCAATAAAATAATCACAAGTTTGAAAATTCTGTCTCAATCTGAGAGGAGACCCAAGTCCCAACAGTGGAATGATGAAAGAGCCAAAAAAAAAATAGTTTAAATAAACATCGTTCTATACATAGAGGTACGCTTCTACTCGCAAGTTTTGTGAGTTATTGCTATTAAACACGTAAATGTTCTCTGGAGGCTAGCTATCTGCACTAACAATATTTATTCACAAGTGATCAATATATTAATTAAACAAGACGATTCCAATTTCCCTCCCACTAGTAAGTTACAAAAGTTTCCGGTAAGCTCATTTGATTAATATAGCATTTATACGGGTTTTAATACGACGAAGCACCATAAAAAAAAATATATGATGTGATGAGATACAAGAAACTTCGCATGGAATCTCTTACTTTGCCATGCAGATTCTTATGTAAACCAGCTCAAATAAGCCAACCATAAGTTTTACCTGAAGTGTATACGAAAAGAAAAACAGTAAAATAAAAACCCAATAATAATGTATCACTACAATTAAGTGTATCACTACATGGTTCAACTTGGGTGGAATGAATTTAAATATAATAATAAATAAATAATAATTTAAATGTTGTTACATAATTATAATGAACAAAAGATTGTACTGAAACACGTATACGAAGACTTTATAATATTAACAATGATAAAAAAAGTACATATTTTCATAATTTAAAAATAGTTCTACGAAATTGATGATAGCGTTTTAGTGAATCCTAACCGCTTAATCCTTAATTCGTATCTTGTATTAAAGGCTTTGTCGAATCCATCCAGATAGACATGCTGATAACAAGTGTTTACACGATTCTTTATTTCGGAACACTAATAGGATTATCAGTAGCTAGAAATGAAAGGCTTGAGTAGCTTGAGTTTACAAAAGATTTAATAACAAAACACTCATTTATTTTTATCGACTGTTATGATCGATAAATTAATAATGGTCACGGATCTTCGTATTGGAGGCTAAGACTCATTTTGGAACTGCGCCATCTTAGCGGTCAAGCAATGTGAAACCATTAGAACATTAATGTAGCTAATAGTCCATATGACCACTTAACATGAAAATATATTGATTACAGCTAGATATAAGAACATTTGTATAGTATAAATTTAAATCTGTACCTGTTCCAACATTCCTTTTGCGAAGTTTGCGGAACTAGTTCTGACAGGCGGAGCAGGTACATATCCGACAGGTGACAGGAGTAGACGTATTCCCAAATATCCGAAACACGAGGTTGGAATCACAAAAGCGAATGCCTGAAAAGAATGAAAATATTGTTAACAATTTTAAAACAGAGAAAAATATTTTGTAAAGTTAACTATTTCTACGAGGGAAGAAAATCATTGCTTAAATCTTCAAAGCAACACCTAGCGGTCCTGCAAGGGTAAATTGGAAATTAGAGTTAAAGGATACTACCGCAACAGGAACTGAAATAATATAGAGTCAGAAAAATTATACAATACAATTGTCTGTATTTTAAACAAATCATTTGGTATCCATATATCGGTTTTGTAATATCATCTGTTTAACCGTTAGTTTATATTCCAAGCCTAGTACATATTAACGGAATTAATAATGGAATTGGTAATCACGCCCAAATCGAGTCAGTTTATAAGTCACGCAATGAAAACCCATAAAGATCACCTGAGCTCGAAACTCCCTATAACATTTTGATTGTTAATTTAGGTCCCACATCGTTCCAGCGCGTGCTCTTCCATACTTTTCTCATATTAATACTAAATATAATGGGATGTACATATTTACTCGTATGAACCCGACGCGTCATAATAGTTTGTTTGTCAATACTTTCTAAAGAGGACGTCGCTTCTATCATTAAAATATTCTCTAATCATAAAAAAATATTTATGTAATTTTGTGATGTAATTTGCTTCATATATGTATTATATTTATATTTTTCATAGAATTGGTATTTTAACATTATAAATATATTTCTTATGAGGTGGTTATCATTTCCATCTATTCTACACCAAACTTTGAAATTTTGCTTACATTTTCAGAATGTCTCATGTTTTCGTGTTACCTATACCTACTACTAAGATCTTAACGTAACGTAACATCACGCCTGTAATACCCGAAGGGGTAGGCAGAAGGGTGTAGTACACTCCCACGTTTCGCCAGTTACGTTTAATTCCCATGGAATAGGTGGTGAGCCTATTGCCATACACCGGGCCCTGATCCAGACTCCGAGTCACTACCAGAAATTCTAAACTAGAAAATTCCCATAGCACTATACTAGTAAGATCTTAAATATTTTTAAACTTATAAGAGAAATATTGGTACAAAATCATTTTGATTCAATACAGAAGTTGCATACAGGTGCGAACTTAGCTAATTTCATAGTACTATTAGTCCATTTATCAGACGATTACATGAAAACACAGCAGCATTTCAATTCTTTATCTAAATTCAACATTTTCCGGCAAAATATTCTACTTGAGAATTTAAACTCCGCGAAATTGGCTCGGCGCTCAGTAAACTACTCTTTGCACAAGCCTTGTGTGGATGAGTAATAAAATTTATTACGTAAACTAACATAGTTTCCCGCCGTGGAGGCGACGTTCGTTATTAGCGTTCGGGTACCTCCAGTGGAATCCATTTAAATATAAAAACAATTAATGACGTCAACACGAATAAAAATGCGACTTATACTATATTTGCTAATTTGAAAACTTATATACTTCTACAGTTGCAATGACCGAATTGGCTGCCTGTTGCCTTTCTTTCATGAGTACGTGATCACAGAAAAAAAAGTCTGAATGTATTTTATGTATTGTTCGTAGATGTCGAATACAATTACGATGACGACGACGGCAGCGACGTCGACCGCGAGCTGCGGCCAGTGGCCCGCCGCACCGCCAAGCACATCGCGGCTGGTGAAGAACGACCTCGCATCAACTCCAGCCAACAGACCACGCCCACTGATGGTAAGTACTAGTTTCTTTTTTCTTCTTCAGTATCTTTCCAATTAGTGAAGGTCGCCAATCCGCTACTGGAATTTGTCCGTACCTGCGAGTACTAGTTACTCTATGTCTCATTCTGTACGCATATTTAACTTTAAAAAGAAGTAACCATGGTTTGTTGCTGCTGTTTACCAGTCATCAGTTGCTTCACAATTAAGTATTGGATAAGTCTTAGGAGTCTCACAGTCTTAGGAGTTGACATATCCAGTAGTGTGCAATAGTTACCTGGAGAGAAAAGCTAAGTTTATCTACCGAAATCTGGACGCTTTAAACATAATGAAAGGTACTTCAGTGTGGGGCAACTGCTGACGCTGCTTAAAGACCTAAGCACTAAGCACTAAGTACTTTTCCCATATCTGCCCGAAGCGCCGCAATATCAAATTACTCCATTTGACTCCGTGTAAAAGCGGGCAGTCCATATCATCAACGACTAATAACGACTTCCAACTTCTAGCGGCTCTACAATAGTGGCGGTTTTCCACAGTTCAGTTTCCACGCTCATTTCTCCCGCCATGTGTAAAATGTTGAATGAGCTTACATCTGAGCTTTATCCGGAGCACAACGACATGGGGTTCTTCAAGAAAAGCGCGAAAATAGCCCTCCTTAAAAGCTGGCAAAGCAGTGACTACGCCTCGGAGATTGCAGGTCTATAAACGACGGTGACCACGTACAATCTGGGGGCCAGTCTGCCAGTTTGCTAAGCTAATTATAAAAAAAAAATCATGCCATTTGGACGTGTTGAAATACCCTATAGATCTTCTACTGTGTTTAATTACTATTTCGTAACTAAAACAACTGAAAATTATTGCTTGATAATAAAACAGACATACTTAGTCATCCATCAATAAATAGTTGCAAGACGTTTAGTTCTGAGAATTGGTAATCATGTAAGAATGCCCCAGAAGCTCTTGTTAGTGACACATGTTGTATTAGGTAAATGCCGTAAACTGAGAACCGAAATATTTTCCGTTTAAACGTACTTTACTTATTTATATTGAAAGACGAGATGTAGCGGAGTATGATTAACAAATATTTATACATTGATGCCGGTATCGCTCCACGTGTTCACAATTGGCGGGCATGAAAAAATTACGTAAGTATACTGGTATATGTATCTGTGGCACTTTATGTACATACATTTTTGACTAAATCAAGCACGTACCTACGTAAGTATTTAAATATTACATTATAATAATGGTAACTGGCTGATGGGGGAGTCAGGAATCTCCGAAATCGGAGTGCGTATGAAGAAAGTGATGAACGCAGGAGAAGAACGTGAAATCTTGAAGCATAGAGATATCTGATACTCGGTGTTCGCTATCTATCCCATAACGGACCTGGCATGATAATACAATAATTAATTATGATGTAAGGAATGTTGCAGTTTACTAATAAAATAATATCTTGCATTTCGAAGCATGACATGTTTGTTTAAACTTGCAATTAGCGGTTCAACACGCAAGAGCCGATATGACCAGGGATGCCTTACAGCGAAGTCACGCACACGAACTCAATTCTTTCCCCTAACATTTATACATAAACGTATATTTCATTTTCAGTTGTAGTGATAGTTGTTATTCATAAAATATCATTGCTCAATAACACGTCTTTGCTAAGTCAAAATTTATAAAATACACTATACTGTGAAAGTCTTCTCATACATAGGTATTCCATATAAATGAACTCACAAGTGCAATTAAGATTCTTTGGAAGACAACGTGTAAAAGTGGTGAGTTATCTGAATTCGAATATTACAGAAAAAAATATCTATGTAACTTCAATGTAAATGTCAAATTCTAAGTACATATTTCAAGCAACATTTATCTAAAATGAAAGTACTAGTAGAGCGAATATTTACGAGTATACATATATTTTCAAAATTACATAAGTCACACATTTTAACTTAGAAAGTGTATTGTGTCCTATAATACAGTTATGCGGTAAAGTTATGACTTATATCCGCATATATTGTACGAAAAAAAAAATTTTTTTTTTTCATTGTCTTCGTGCAAAGTATTACCTGCCCGTCTAAAGATGTTTGTAGCGACACTAAAAGTGTTTATGGGATTAATGAGTCACTAATCAAGGATTGTTTTTTTGGAATTACAGGTTTTTGAACGCTATAAATCACTAATTGTTCCAGTAGTTTTTTCAAATATTATACGCTACATGTTGGCAAAAATCTTATCATGCAAGATTAACATCTACGCGCTTAAAAGACCATGAGTTGGAAACGTCACAAATGATTCGTTATAATGCCTGATGTTATATTAAATTGATGGTTTGTAATTATTCATGTGCATATCTGCTTAGGAATTTGCCGGCGCACGACTTCGCGCTTCGTTAGGCGACTGGGAGACATCGATACAGACGAGAGCTTCGGACGACCTACAAATAACTTTTAAGGCTTTCATTTGGCGAACTACTAAAATATTCTATTTTAATAAAATTTACAAGCAATTTACTTAACTTTAATAATAAATAATATAATAAACGACCCATTAATATTCCACTGTTGGAATATGGGTCTCCTTTCATATTGAGAGGGTTAAGGCCATAGTCCGCCACGCTGGCCAAGTGCGGGTTGAGGACTTCACACACCTTAGAATTTTTTTTTTTTAATTCTAAGATGTGCAGGTTTCCTCACGATGTTTTCCTTCACCGTTAGCAAGCGATATTAAAATTTAAAACGCACTTTTGTAAAGAGGTGCGCGCCATGGATTTGAATCCAGCATCCCCGGAGTGAGAGGCTGAATTCTTAACCACTAGGCTATCACTGCTTTTGACTGCTTAACTTTACAATGACTTTATTAAACACTTTTTTTGTTTACGTATAGGTTATAAGTTTTTCTTTTTAAACATAACAATAAAATTTTACACAAAAGCCTGTGTAAAAGTCGAATTCACAACCTTGTATAGAAATTCGAATTTTTATTTGAGGCATCTGCTTACCAAACATACTGATTGCTTTTACTGAAACAAAATTAAAAAACATTAAAATATCCTTCATACATAACATTCTTAGCGCACTAAGTATAATATTAATAAAAGTGACGAGCAAACTTAGAGAGAAAATTGAAGTTAACTTAGTAATTAAATTTGAAATAGTAATCAAGATTTGATTTACATTTCAATTAAGCTTCACCTTGAACTCCCAAGTATGTTAAAACATAAACACCTATATATTCACACTACACAAACAGTTGTTGGAAAACAATATGTATTTAAAATAACACTTCCATTAAATGTACACAAGAACATTGTTTCATGCGTCAGTAATTAATTATATTTGATATTTACTGTAATCAAAAGTTACGAATACGAATACATTCATAATGAATATACAAATTCACGGCTTCTTAAGTTTCATTTTTCATTACAAAGTTGACACACCACGTTTAATGAAAAAAATGATAACATTTCTAAAATGGCGCTTAGCTCAATTCCTAAATGAAGATTTCCGTTGCCTGACGTTATTCATAGTATTATTTTTACATTGTTATACGTATTATTTATATTATATTGATATTCTTATTATATTGTGTTAATTATTATGTTAATTGATATATTGTATTTTACAATTTATTTGTTCTTGGGACAGACCACCAATCGGGCAAAGTATAATTGGAGTTTTCGAACTTCCAATTTTCGTTAGTAGCACAGAGTATGTGTTGCCCGTTGTATGGAAATGTACACAGCCACTATTCCATACTGGGATTTATAACATAACTCCTCCCCAGTCACTTTGCTGCTGACTCGTTCGGAGAAATACACACCGGAGTGATATTACCTTTTTAATTGATTAATCATTTATTTATTGTACTGATTTAATTATCATAGTTATTTATTTATTACGTTATTTTGTTGAATCAAACAATCACACCTACAGTTCCACCACGTTGCGTCGTAATCTACTTTCTGTTAGCACCTCACTGTGAACATTCATTTAATTATATTATCAGGCTCTCGAAATTGCTACAAATTGCATGCCAATCTCAATAGGTTTACGGCGACATATATTAGTCAGCTTACACCTTACGGCTTCACTTGTATAGAACTGGTAGCTACGTCGGGTAGACTCGTTAGTATTTAACTACGACCTTCTATTTGTATAGAATATCTATTTGTATAGAATAACTGAGTCAGCGTTTCATGTTGACATAAAGCAGCGTTCACAGTCGGGCTAGTTTGCACACGGATACGTCCTTTATTTAATTATCATAATTGTTTGCACCCTGCGCTGAACGGAAACTCGACGCCAAGGATATGACTTTTATGAACGGAAATACAATTCCGAAGAACATTTTAAATAAAAATAGCTAGAAAAGGTCTCATTCCTCGGAATATTTATTTTAATAGAAAAATGTTGTGCTTTAACTGCCACAACCATGTCTTTTAGCGTTAGGATTACGGAATTCCGCCGGCTGTGAACCCTATAAACTTCGTTTCCGTTTTCTATTTTCGTGAAAAATATTTATAGATGCTCATTTATAAAAAGTATTTTTCTTCTAGAGCATCGTGCATCTCGCGTTGATTCCCTTCTTCTAAAGACACAAGTCTTAATTGTTTGGCTTACGAGTACTTTTGATAAGTACCTCACCCATTCTCAATCTACACTTTCTTTCATGTAACATTGACAGACAAAAAAATCCACTATCCATGAATAAGTTTCAGACTTTCCATGACTAAGTTGAACAATCATTGGGACGACAAACAAACCTAAGATCCTCATTGATGCTGAAGCAAATATGTAGCTTAGAATTCGTTTACCGTACCACTGGCACTGGGCCTCACATTGAGTTCGTTGCCCGCATCAGCTTGGTGACTATCTGTTACATGCGTCATGCTGCCCACAATTCAGTCATCTTTACTCTGTAATGGACTTTTTCTACCATTAGTTTTACCTATATTTAAAATACTATTTAATTCAACGCACTAATAAAAATTACCAGATCGCGATAAGGAAAATTTTAGTTCAGGATCTCATTTACTATCTACAAATTTATGTACGGGTATATTTAAATGTAGCTTATAAATATATGCCTCCTTAAGGTTTGCACACATAAATACGCAAACATCATATTCCTAATATACTCGTTTATGGAAGCCATCACTTGTTAGTTGTCATATTACTTAAAAGTGATTTAAAATAAACGATGGGTGAAAGGTCGCTGCCTGAGAGAGTGTCCGATTTGACACCTGTCATAGAGAGGATGTCACGTCGGGCGATACACAATGTGACATTCAATCTATGACAACTGTTTCGAATTTAACATTTTAGCCGGGAAGAAGAATTTAGAAATGTTTCTTAATAGATTCAGATAGACGCAAGGAATATCATTAAAACTATCTGGTACCAATGCGTAGATATACGTACAATAAAACTATCCAACGATCATTTCGTAAGTTTTATTCGAATATTAACTACATACATAGGGTATTTTACGTAATTAATTTTTCAGGTTTGTCTCTTTTACAAGCACACATTGTGACATAACGAATTTAACTCACACGTCCAATTAACATTTTTCTTTTCATTGTTATGTCATTGTCATGTCAGTGTTATATGCTAGTTGCCTGTATTGTATTTTTCAAATATAGTAGCTGTTTATTCCAACATTATCATTAAGATTTTACAGCAGTGAGTACAATCAGTACACGGTTCTTTTGTAGACGATATAACAAGTTTGGCTAGTAAAACCTGTTTGCTAATAACTTTGTCGGCTGAAATTACTTTCCTTTGATATTACCAACAATTTTTCTTTTGAATGGTAATTCTCCGTTTTTCTCAGCTTGAAAAACAGGACAGTCTCTGAATTGTGTAATTGTGCTAGTCATTTGTAGATAGGCTTCTAGAATTAAGTGGTATTAGACTTTGTTATCGTACTACGGATATCAAAGGATTTGAAATCAGTGCGCGTATCTTGTATTCCATTGCTGGAGGCCAACTGTCCGGAGCGAACAATGGGAAACGGGGAAAAAGGGAAAAAGGTCTAAAGGGCAGACTCTCAGACTATATCAAAGGTAAATAAGCAACTAAGTATCAACCGATTGTCTCCAGGCAATACGTTTGGGAGATTGTATTTTAGGATAAAAATAATAATACGTATATAAGAATAACAAAAATACTAATACATCTAAAATGTTTTTGTTTCATGAACCAACTGATGCCTTTTTCGGTTATTATCATAACAAAGGATGTACGCACTATTACCGTACGACATAATGAAGAATAACGACAAGATATCTTCTCCGACCGTAATAAATGCTGACGGAGCAGCACACGAAGACTAGTACTCGTTACTCTATCTGGGAAGCAATCTCTGTGCCAGTTAATAAATCAGATTCGCCCCTTAATAACGTTACACTGATTGAAAGCTTTCCCTCGCGTCGTACCTACTAGAAATGCATGCACGAGTGTGCATCTAGCAGATTCTAGGAGATAACCAATTTTGTACGGTGGAAAAACGGCAAATAACCAAATGACTTTTGAATGATTCATTTTTTTCTGTTACATGCTAACGTGTATACAATACGTATAATACGCTGTGATTACACTAATGATTTTTCGTAGGAATAAGGTAACAGATATCTCTCAATTTACGTAATATAATAAGCGAGAACCTTCACCTCTATCGCGCATGGGCCCCACGCACAAATTTTTATTGTTAAGTAGAGGGCAATTTTCACAGAGTAATTTAGGTCAGAATACAAATACCATGCAGTTAGTCACGTAATTAACACACAGTTATGTAAATAGAAGAATCTCGAAGAACGTCTCCGTTAAGTGGACATTAATCTATGATAGTTGTATACTATACATATACTTCGGTATTAGTTTCTCGTAGAAAATCAAGTCATTAAAACTACAGAGTTTAAGTCAAAACTATTAGCGGCTTAAGGGCGCGTAAATTTCAGAGTCATTGTTTCAGGAAGCATACACATATTAGCGCTAATCGAGTATCTATCAATGTTGGAATGTTAAAAATCAGTTTATTTTTTTTAAAGTCAGGGGATGAAAACAATAAAGCACAAGTACGTCTTCTATTGAGAGTTGCTCTTTGAAATGTGAAGATACTAATGAAGACTGCATTTATCACGCGCATATAAAAATTTATTAACTGAAATCTAAAACACCTGAGTCCCCAAAGTCCTAAGTTTCACGTGTTATGTGGGGGTCATATGTTCTATGGGGGTCAGTTCATTGCCATACAACGGGAATAGATTCAAACTCCCGACAATCGAACCCAGGACTCGAGTCGAATTTGCAACCACTAGATCAACGAGGCAGTCAATTAAATTCATCCATCTACATAAATGAATAGGTACTAGTGCTAGCTGACAATATTTGGTTAGAAATCCCAAATCCCGAAATAGAGTGTAGAAGTGACAGCTAAACTATTGTCGATCCGAAGAAACTTCCCCCTTTAGGGGCCACTGGCACTTTCTCGTGATAAATGTGAAATGAAGCATCGCCGCGCGGCCGCCAGACCGGCGGTGGCCTGCAAAACACGAGCCATTTTAACTTTGAGCGACGCTCTTCTAGACAATTATATTTGGCATTTAGTATTAGAATTATGGAAACAAACGGTATGTATTTGTAATACATCTATTTGCTATTTTAAATAGAACAATAAGAATAATGTACTGTTCATTTCAGGTAAGGAAAGTTATTTACTTAAAGGACAATATTTCTGAAATAATAACAATACAGCAGTGATAGCCTAGTGGTTTGAAATTCGACCTCTTACTCCGGGAGACC
>DWJK01002158.1:0-15178 GCA_018248815.1 Croniades pieria auraria
CCCACGGAATAGGTGGTGAGCTTATTGGCATACACCGGGCACACATATTCTATCAATATGTGACTCTTGTTTACTATTTTCTATTCCTCATGTCGTTACTGCATTTGGTTTTAATGAAGATAAATTGGTCAGATTGGAGGTCGTTGGAGGAGGCCTATGTTCAGCAGTGGACGTCCTGTGGATGAAATGATGAAGATAAATTAAATGTTATTTGATCATTATTAAAAGTTTACTTTTAACTATAAAACTATGTATTAATAAGATTGCCTTAATTTCATAAAATATATTTGTTGTCGGTTATTAAACAGATAATTAACTTTGATTAGAATAGTTTTTAAATATTTTCCACGGTCGACTGGTCCATATTTGATAAGAATTACTCTGAAGTGATAAGCATAATTTCTTATATTATTTTGGGCGTCTTTCACAAATTCACTAGTTGTTTCACTTAGTAATTAGTAAAAGGGAAAAAACCCAATACACATTGATTGTGCTGTTCCATGAAATAGTGGTCATCTTCCATCATTATCATCATCATCATCTAGAACCCGTTGTTACCGTTTACCTAGATTTCCATTGTTCGATACGGATCTTCTCAGAATGAGGTCTTGGGCTAGAACATTTCTCATAGGCGACATAAAGTCCTAGTTGCTCATTTTATTTGTGTTTTTATCTAAGGCCATCTAAACATATGTATTTACAGTCAACAATAGCTTAGCTCTTATTCAAAACGGATACTATGAGAAGTAATGTCATAAAATTTTAATTATGCCCGTATATCGTTTAAGAATCCGTACGAGACACGTACATATGTACTTTTGAGAACATCACCGTCTTTTTGCTTAACTAGTAATATTTTGTGTCTAATATGTATTTATAGTATATCTAGGCCAGATGGCGGCGGGTTACACTCTGGGCTGGACAGCTCCAGTGATACCCAAACTTCAGGATCCCGCAACGTCACCATTGCCAGATCTGATGACTGATACTCAGCAGTCTATTGTGGGCTCTATTTTATACTTAGGAGGCTTAGCGGGTATTTTAGTTACTTTCATAAAGCAAAAAGTTTCTCAGCTCAATAGTAAAGTAAATATTGCGTTACTCGGATTACATTTTGTAAATTTATTTTTCAAATTTCAGGTCCATACTTAACTGGATATTTGTCTAATGTGAAAGGCAGAAAACCCTGCATGTTATTGGGCGGCCTCGTCACTGCTATGGCTTTCATTCTCCTAGCCCTAGCTAAGACTCTCACCATGATCTACATTGGAAGGTTCTTTACGGGTTTTGGAATCGGGATCATTGTAGTAATGGCATTGGTCTATATTGGAGAAATTGCGTATGTGATGAATTCAAATTCTGTTGTTTCGACTTATGTCATTAAAACCTATAAAAATTACGTTAGCGTAGCTTTTTAGCTGTGTGTCAAACAATAATTGGAGTTCTTATATCATCATCATTATCAGCCTATTCGCGTCCGTTACTGGACATAGGCCTCTCCAATAGCACGTCATTGAGTTAGATTTTCTGCTTTTTAAATCTAACCGCAAAACACAATTTGTAAACACTGTTTTCAAGAGCATCATAGTAAATTATCTTTGGTTTTTTATTGCGACATTTTTTTCCTTAAATAATTACAATAATGACGAGTTCCACAATTTTTGGATAAAACATTTTTTATGTTAATCGATATATACTTATGTTTTAGATCCACGGATATCAGGGGAGTATTTTTGACAGGTCTTGGTATATTTATAACTAGCGGATCAGTGATGTCATTTAGTATTGGACCCTTTGTATCCTACTCGACAACGGGTTATGTTGGTGCTTTTTTGGCATTTGTGTATAGTTTTGCCCTCATATTTATACCAGAAACTCCAACTTTTTATGCAATAACTGGTAGGTTTTTTGGTCACTTAACTTCATATACGACTAAGTACGTAATGAATACAGTTGTACAAGTAGCAGTGTCATAAAATATGTTAAGATTATAATGATATTCTGATGCTTACTTTAAATTAATAATTAGTTCCATGCACATTTTTGTTTAGCGTAAAATTATGGTTAAACAAAATGAACTTTTGAACCAACAATTGAAACTTTTAGATCAGCAAGATGCTGTTAAGAAAGTTCTAGAAGATTTCGGAAGAACGAAAGACATAGAAATGCTATTGGCGTCAAATAAGGAATTTCTAGTAACAAACAGCTTAAGAGATTGGAATGAATTATTCTTCCTCAAAGGCAACAGAAGAGCTCTAGTCATTACTACAATCCTGGGTATTTCCCAACACGGTAGTGGTATTCTGGCTGTGACGTTCTTTGCTACAACGATATTCCAGTTAGCTGGTTCGTCTGTCGAACCCCATTTAGCCACAATAATTATTGGATCGACACAGTTATTTGGAGGATTTTTAACTCCCTTATTTGTAGAAAGATCTGGTAGAAGAATTTTACTGCTTATTTCAACTTCGTTATGTTGCCTGAGTATGGTAATTGCTTTGTAAATTATTTTAACAATTGTCTATTTTATAACATCTTTTAAATATAACTCCATGCCATTTAAAATATTAGATTTGTCACATGTCAAAGTCATTGATTTACGCACTTATGCATTTTTGATTAGAAAAACATGGAACTACGGCGTTTAAAATTTTCGCTATCAGTCGCGTATTTAAGAGCTGATCGGTCATACTGGTTCTTTCTCCGTATTGTAATACCTCAGCTATATTTTTGAATTTAGTATCTGTTACAATAAGTAATATTATCTAATTCGCGGTACATTTTTAAGTCCTATCGTTGTCGTTCTCTAAAGTTGTATTCGACTTATACGTACACATTTTATTTTATTTCATATAGTCTCTTTTTGTTAAAGTATTTTTATATTAGTTTCCACTGGATTTAACGAACATAATTTGAAACATTTTCTATTTCTTTTCCAGTTAGTTCTGGGCACTTATTTTTACTTAGATCATCTCGATCATCAAGCTGCAGAAAAACTAAAATGGCTGCCGCTCGTGTGTTTAATAGTTTTCTACGTGAGTTACGACTCTGGTACGTATCTAATACTAATTTTGTATTCATTGACTTTCTTATGGAGATGACGCTAATATTCACAATTTATAAAAATTTAAACTTTGCAATTGAAATTATTTTTAATTTCGTAACAGCCACGAGATCTTAATTTTTGTTTCCTGTCGAATCGATTTTCTTGTATATTTTGCGATTGCGTTATTCGACATTAGATGGCACTAGTAGTATCACGAATGACTGTTGTTTTTTTTCTAAGAATATTCAACTCTAGTTTTCTATTTTTTTTATTTTTCTACTTTACTATTGTGAAGTGAATATTCAAGAATCTAAATAAAATGTTGATATAATCTGTAAACAGGCAAATATCATAAGGACTGCAATTATAACATAAACCGATATAGCACTGGATGTAACGCTGAGGATTTTATGATTGTGTATTATGGAAGACAAATGGCTTAATCTGTGTGTGTCTGTTATTTCTGTTAACTATTACGTATCTGGGAGCAAAATTATCTTCATAAGCTTGCGAATATTTAGATATTTATGTACGTAGTTTAACGAATGTTTGGTCACTGTAAATTTTAAAGTTTAAGACCCACAAGTTTGGGATCAGACGGCCGTAAGTAGGATTTATTATTTTATAACTACCAGATAGTTAAAGAAGATTCGTCCTTTATTATAAATGATAGGAATTTATTAAAAAAATCAAAAGCCAAATCAATAAGAATTAAGATAAATATTTAAATTTTTCAGGTTTGGGCATCATCCCTAATGCGTTGTCAGGAGAAATGTTCGAGCCTAATGTTCGCAGCAAGGGTTGTGCGGTTTCTATAACTCTGTCCTGGTTAACAGGTTTCCTGGTCACCACCGCCTTCGGATCCCTGATCAAGGTGGTGGGTGGTTACGTGGGTTTTTGGTTTTTCTCTGGAGTTTGTGCGTTTTCATTTCTGTACACATTTATTTTTGTGCCCGAGACCAAAGGCAAGAGTTTGGCAGAAATTCAAGAGATGTTGAGTAAATAAATGTTTTTTTTGTGTATATTTTCATTTATTTAACTATGATTACGTCTTCGATAAACTTTATCTCAATTGTGTTTGCGTTTTGCTATAGGTGAAGGCAACTTACAAACATTTTAAATAATTTTTGAAAGGCACTTTAAATAAACCGACTGATACAGAAGGTAATGATGAATTATAGAACTGACGACTTTTGGGAAATAAGCGAGTTCCCTCAATATTTAGATTTTCAGAAATAATACCTTTTGATGAGCTTCTGGATTCAAAATATGATGTTGAATAAATGAATGATTATAAACAAATAAATAAAGTTACTGATACTCATTATATTTAAAATAATTGTATTAATTAACAAGAATTCTTTTATATTTCATTGTTATTCTCAATAAAAATTTGATGATATCAAAACTACTGGGCTTAGTTTTGCGCACAACGTTACTTGTGAAATGTTCACTAATTTGTTTTGTAATGCCTCAATGGGTTTGAATGCTGATAAAGGTTGGTAATTCCCAGAATCTGATTGCAAAGTTAGTTGATCTGATCTATAACCATCTTCACGTGAAATCATTGTTGTTTTAAAATTAACCGCTAACTTAGTAAGCGGATTGTTTAGTTATGAATTTAGTTTGCTATATAGTTTCTCTTAAATTATATATTAATTTACCGCACAATAAAATATTGTCTTGTGCTGTTACTGGTATATTTTTCGCATTTTTGCAAGCGAAAAAGATAAAAATATATTTTTTTAAGATTTATTGATATTCATTTTGACTTAGGTGTTGCCTTTCTTTAATTATCTTTCAGTACCTACGTTAGTGAAGATCTCGCTTTTGTTGCAATAGCATATGCTGCTATTGCTGATATTTTTGGTAAAATAATGTAGAATTAATTTTTATTGGTAAATTCGAAATGTTAAACGTTAATCAGATTGTTTTGTATTGTTATCAACTGATAGTTGTTATCTAAACTCAATGCGATAGACAGCACAACAAAGTTAATTGTCGTGAAGAGATGAAAGGAGTGCAACTGTTCGGTTTATCGGGTGTACGAAAACAGCTGATTACGGCATTATGTGGTAATGTACATTTTATATTAAATTTAAATATAGCTAATGAATTCAAAGACGTGAACGCAAAATACAACAGCGATATAAATTATGAACAACGAAATGATAAGACAGAAAAAAGTAATAATTTTTAATAACTTAGGAAATTAGGTAATCTTGCAAACAGATACCAAGTTGTTTCCAGTACTGATCACAGTAAAATGTTAACAATCTGAAGTTGCCGATGTTTGGTAGTCAGCAGTTTGCAAAATAACTTTGGCAATAATTAGAAGAATTGATATTGTAAAATATTTCTAGTATACTTAGGCCCCATATACTTGGGTTACAATGCGGGATGGACTGCACCTGTGATACCGAAGCTGCGAGATCCAGAACAATCACCGTTACCGGAATCTATAACAGAATCTCAAATGACTTTGGTTGGAACTACAGTGTTACTAGGAGCCTTTCCAGGTAAACGAAAAACTATTTTAAATTAAATTATTTTCAGTTTCTACTGGGAAACAACTATCTGACTTTTTATGGATTTTGACAGGTCCGTATTTGACTGGATATCTGGCCAATAGAATAGGTCGTAAGCCATGTTTGGTGATTGGTGGTATTATATCCTGTATAGGATTCCTGGTATTAGCTTTAGCCAAAACCCTGGTTACGATGTACGTTGGAAGGGTCATAGTTGGTTTTGGAGTATCTGTCATTGGGGTCATGATATGGGTATACCTAGGAGAAATTGCGTAAGTATATTTTTGTTTTGTATCTTGTTGATGTTAAGGGTGCGTACATAAATACATTGAGACGAATTATTATTTTATATAAGAGCGAATCGAAGAATCTAAACGAAGATCTCTAAACGAGAACACGTCAGTGCAAGTAGTGTTAATTAATTTAGAAATATTTAGATTTTTTTGTGCTTCACGTGGGGTTCATAAGTGTTTGTTGCTATCAGTCATCCGCCCAGACGTCGAGCGCATCTGGCATTACTCGATTTAATAGTTTTATTGCACCACTTCCGGGCTGGAAGGGCTTGTATTTTACAAATGTTCCTATTTTAGGTCGACAAACATCCGCGGTATTCTTTTAACCGGGTCAGGAATATTCCAAACATTTGGGACTGTACTTGCATACGTAATTGGACCATATGTTTCATATTCAATTTTCACTTTCATAGGAATGATGATAAGTGCAATTTATTGTGTAGGAATTTATTTTATTCCCGAGACTCCTCTACATTACATGTTAAGAGGTACGTATAAACAATTTATATACTTTCATTTTACATTGGGATTTAAGTTTTAAAAAAATATGCCAATATTACGAAACAATCATAATAATAGTCGACCCATTAACATTCCACTGTTGGAATATGAGCCTCCTTTCATATTGAGAGGGTTAACAATCATATCACACGTTTATTCCAAACCGTCAATAAACGATATATTTAACAAAATCATTTTTAACGCCATCTAGTTCGCGGGCAGGTAATACATAATTTGTATAAATTCTTGTCTTAATTGGGCTCTTGGTATTTGCAGATCGATTTTAACTGACAAATTTTTGCGGATCGATTTGATTTAGTAAATTTTCTTTAATTGAAAAAATTGCCCTTTTTATCCAGGTTAAGTAAATATTATTTGTGTGTATAGGTCCTAAAAGTGTCATTGTCTGGTTAGTGGGTTATAATGTTTTGATTTCTCATAATACTAGTCAACTTTAATACTGTAGTGTACTTATTTTAGTCATACCATATTACTTCATTGTTTAAAGATACCTTCCTAATAGTTCTTTTTATTATTTTAGAGATGCCCGCGATATCACGAGGCGATAAAATGATAAAATTTGCACTCGGTAACAAAGAAAGTGAATATACAAGTCACGAAAATCATACAAATGTTATCTTGCCGGGAAGATACAGTGTCCCCGTTAATGCTATTAAAAAGCTTTGTCGATCTTCATCATGAACTAGAGCAGGTTTCACCAGTGCTTATCCGAGCTCTTTGAGTGTTTTTGATTTCATAAGTGCTAAATTAAATTCATACTACTCACTATTGCCTATCAGTTTTTAAATAACTTTTCTATAAAAAATCTGTTATGATAATGACGGTAGTGGAATAAATGTGAGGTATTATGTTGTGTATATTGTACTTGGTATAAATCCTTAAAATGTACTTAAAGTCGTTTATTGAAATCTGCATATAATTATGGTAATTTTTTATCAAATTAATATATTAAATCAATGCGCTATCTAAATACATATGTTTCAACGACTCAACATTACAATACAAAAAATGCTTTTGTCGAAATTGAGTTTTTTTTTATATTGTCAACCGCAGATAATGAAAAGGCTGCAAAAGAGGTTTTAGATGATCTAGGTCGTTCTGACGACATCCAAATCGTGAAGGCGTTGAAAGATGACAACAGTGGTACAAGCGTAAAGGACGAATGGACGAAATTATTTACAGTTAGAAGCAACAGAAAAGCTTTGATTATTAATGTGTCTTTAAATGTTTTACAACAGTCGAGTGGTGTCATAGCTGTTGTTTTATTTTCGACAACAATTTTTGAACTGGCCGGTTCCTCGATACGCCCGGAAATAGCCACTATGATTATAGGAGTGACACAGCTGTTAGCAAGTTTTTTGGCACCATTCTTCGTTGAGCGAAATGGACGGAAAATTTTGCTGCTAGTGTCGACTACGTTTTGCTGTTTCAGTTTGGTAAGTAAGAAAAAAAAGTTAAACGAATTTGGGTGGCTCTGAGTCATTGGCACAATATGTTAAATTAAACAACGCTCTCGATTATTAGATGAGCGGCTAGATTTTATAAATGATCCTGTCCTTTAACACTAGAAGGGTCGTGTTTCATACGATACCTTTAAAGACCGCAGCCGTCAATTTGACGTCACTAGAGATTTAATCAGAAAACTCATAAAATTATTGTGTATTTCGCTATAAAATAAAACACAATGATTTAAAACTTTATTAGATGAGCGGCTAGATTTTATAAATGATTCTGTCCTTTAAAGCAAACATTACACGGTCATTAAAATTTGTGAGCATGTGTCTGTACACAACAGTCTTTAAATAAGATTATTAAACAAGGCAACATTAGCCAGAATATGCAAGCGTCAACGCGCACTGGCAGCAATAGATTGAGAGCTGATAATTTCAAAGACAACTCCGAATGAAAATTTCTACAGCCTTTACTGTCTTACGATTAAGCTTACTTTAACCCATCTAGTATTCTTCTCCTGTATCTTTTACTGCTAAAATTTCAAAATGGTTTCATTGCCGATATTATTATAGTGTGTCACAACTCTGTTCTTAGCTTCATTGATAACTGTTGTTTCAGATGATACTTGGTGTCTATTTCTATTTGGACCATACAAATCATGCATCTGCGGAGAATTTGAAATGGTTGCCTTTGGTAACATTGATTGCATTCTTTTTATCGTTTGAACTTGGTAAGTTACATAAATTGGGTGTGAAGTTCATATTAGCTACTTTTTACTTTTTTGAAAAGTTCCTATGATTTATTATGCTCATATTTATATTTTTTTAAACGATTTATAGAATCGAAGCTTGTAACAAAATTACGGAAATTATATTTAGGCTTAATACACAGCAAGTTCCTGTACATGTGATATAGATATATACATATTATTAATTGCTATTGTTATTTACAATTTAAATACTAAATTGCGTGTCTGTATGTACAACGCCACATTTTTCAAGTGAAGTAAAATGCAAGTATTTCTGATTGAAATTGAAAAAAATTACAGCAGCAACGATTCCACTGTTTACTCCTATCCATGCAATGCTGTCTTCGAATCTTCTTCTTCTTCTTTTTCTTGATTAGATCTTCCAATAAAATCTAAAATGCTTAGTGTACCTCTGTACTGTTATTAATTTATCAACTTTTATTTGAATCTTTTCAGGTTTCTCCATAATTCCCGGCACGTTTATGGGCGAACTCTTTGGACCGAATGTTAAGACTACTGGACCAGCGATCAGTATTACTACCGGCTGGGCCTTCAGTTTCGCTATAACCACTGCCTTCGGTTCCTTCCTCACAGTTCTTGGAGGGCATATAGTCTTCTGGATATTCTCGGGTGTTTGCGCTTTAGCATTCCTCTTTACTTTAGTTTACGTTCCCGAAACGAAAATGAAGAGCTTTTTAGAAATACAAGAAATGCTTAGTAAATAGAAAAAACTTGAGCTTTTACGTTGACATTTTTGGGTAAATAGATCTATGATTCACTTTAAGTAGTATTTTAGTACACTTTAAGTAGTATTCACTTTAAGTAGTATTATTATTAGCGGGAATTTGATATTGTAATAACGATAACTCTTCTTATTAGAAGTGTATAGTCTCAATATTTTGAGAGAAAAATAACAAAAGAATAAGCATGAATAGCTTGTCTTATTACCCTTTTATTTTGTTACAAATTAAAACTTAGTAACACTAAAATCAAAATCTTACTGTTTCTCAACAAGATAAAACAGAAACAATTTTTCGACCTGCCTCGTTTCTCTAGCTTTGGTCTAACTGGTTTGTCTAACTTTATTTACCCTTTTCAATAACAATATCTCAATTTCGTCACTGTTCCCAGAAGTCTGATATCCATAATAGAAATACAAAGCCGCAATACCTCCAGACGCAATTTGGAAAATCATAAACAGAAAAATTATTACGAGTAAACAAGTTATTTTCCATTGAATAATTCCCGGAATAAATTCACCGGGAGTGCTCGTAATACAGTGCCGAAGAAAGCACATCGTTTTAAGAATTTATGTATACCTTCCACTATAAAATGCGTGGCCGTAACGTTCAGTAGAATCTAGTTATTTTGTACAATCCAGTTAGAATTCTAAACGAAGTGTTTTTAAATTTAACTTACATTTTTAAGTAAATACTTGGGTAGTCGACTTTTCTACACATAAATGTACTGTTTTGTTTTAATGCCTGATAATTTAGCATTCATCATCGTCATCATCAGATCAGCCTTTATCGTTCCACTGCTGGACATAGGCCATTCCCAAGGTGTGCCACATCACCTGATCCTCCGCAGATCTCGTCCAGCAGTTACCACCTGCCTTTTTAAGGTCGTCGGTCTAACGGGTCGGAGGACGACACAAAATACGTCTGCCAATTTAGCATTCAAAATTGTGTGCTTGAGTTCTAACGTTAAGCCAGAACAGTTCTACGTATGACCGAGTAATTGATTGATCGATAGATAGAGACTGATCGGTCGATCGATCTTCGATAAGTATTATGTATTACATTAAACATGTATTTGGATTATATTTAGAGTTAACGACGACACATATATAGTGTTTAATAACATTAACGCTAAAATCTAAATTATCCGGACTGGATATTTAACTTTTTTTACTGTATAAAATATGTAAGTATTGGATTCTTCTAACTAGGAATTCCTAATAGTAGCTCGGAATCTGAGCTTGCGCCCTGTGTATCGCAACAGACTCACAATCTATTCCATGGTAAGGCACAAACGTAAATAATATTGGATGATGGAAGTATACTACACTCTTCTGTTTATCCGTTCGAGGAGATACAGATAATATGTTGAGTTAAAAATGTTAATTGCGCAAAACGCTTGCGCAAGTAATATATCTCGCGTAATGACTCCAAAATGGCGGAGAGGCTTGCCACAGTTTAGACAACTAATTGCTCGTAGCAAGGCAACCACAAATCCTCTGACTAATTTCACTTTTGATTAATAACTACAATTTATGTAGGCCCATGAAATGTAGTTTAATAGTGTTATACCTACTCCCTATTCCCATTAATTGCTTCAAAGGTAATAACTAATACCGTATAACTATTTATGTTAATTTATTCGTACACCTATTCGCTATTCACAAGGCCATTAGTATTCTCCTTGCTTTCCGCTCTGATTCTAATGTCATATGTAACATTAATGAGGAAGATGTCACGTCTGTTTACAGCGTTAGCTTGTTTTTTGCAATTTAAAGTGCATAGATTTTTTTCTTTTCGTAAGTGTGGTTAAGCGCGAGGGCCCTATAAAAACGCATATTAAAATCGAAAAATATACAGAAAGCATTTTGTCTTTATCTTTTCTTTTTAACATTCCCCTTACATAGGCTATGCTACGGCGGACACATTTAATGATCTTGCCTTACAATAATAGCAAAACTTTGCGATATACATATGTTCTTTTGAGTTTACCGTAGTCTTTTTGAATTTGTTATTTATATTTATCAGTCTCTGTCGTGACCTCGCTGCAAGCGGCGGGAGCTCATGCGGAAGAACCTCATACAGGTCCGAAACTAGTCGGGCCATCCCGAAAAACGTACGTGAGTCAAGCCGCTACATATTTAATCATGTGTATATATACTCACGAAACATTTAACAGTAAAATTATTCAAATGTATTTTTAAACCATAAAGCGAACTTTACATATGAAAATTCTTTATGAATGAGAATACATTTAATCTATACTAACTTAGATATTACTTGTGTTTGTTAAGAATAGTTCTTTTGTCACTATTTTTTTTTATTTCTAGGTATTCTATATTCAAAATTGCGTTTTTTTTTATAACATTTCAGGTAAAAAGACGAAATGAAACTCACGAATGCCTAAAATAAACAAAAAAGGCATACGTTTAAAGCCCACTAGAAATCTCTGTGGGCGACATAGAAACAAAAGGTGACAAAAAGATTACTAGAATGTTGCCTCAATTCTCGTGCCTAGTGGATAAAAAATCTTTTCTTTAAATACAGCATAAAAATTCCTAAGAAACCGTACAGTAACATTTATATTTAAAACTGTACTTGAGAGTCTCCGGTACGTCATTTTTGACTGCGTATTACTAAAACGTGCTCCGTAAAGAATGGAACAGTTATCGTCAAATCGATCCTTTAAGAAGGTTTTTACGACAGTTTGAGGTATTCGTTAGAGATCTTCGTCGTTACGAAGTATCTCCATTAATTTGCCGTCATCATTAAAACGCGGGTAGATTCACGGTGTGTACATAGTCTCTAATGTCATTAAGCGGATCCACTTGAATGAGTCCCAAAGGAAAATCTCTTTTATTTGTGAAGTAACCACTTATAATATTCTCGCTTAAAAACAGCTTATTGTCCGCTAAATTAGGCATGATGAAAAATTTTATTGATAAAATGCGGGTATATTTTAACTATGTAATCTTTTCCGTTTTACGACGCTCGTGGCGAGAAAAAAGAATGTGAAGGATATTTTCCCGTCAGATATTTTTTTTCGATCTACGCTAAGGTTGGAGTTGGAACTATCTTTAAAGATTATTGGGGTATATCTTTTAGGAGAATTAAATACCTAGATTCCTGAAACGAGAGGCAGAGATAGAACCTCTAAAATTTATATTCATGATTATTATTCCTATCGGTTTCAGAGATAACTGTTAGACACACTTATCAACTTAAATCGGCTCAGCAAAGTTAGTGTAACTCGAACATTTTTTAACATTTTGTTCAAATGTTTAGGAACATATTCGTGAGGTTAGGATATGATTCACGACTACGCGATCATGATTAGGCGATCGTTCAATCGATTAAATTGCATAAATTTTGACATAAACATTAAATTAATCCGTCTTTTTCACTTGGTTGTAATATGGAAATAAATGGGAAAATGATATTTTTCTAGTTCGGCTGCGCACAAAGCGAATACTTACAGAAAAATTTATTATTGAGTATAATAAATTGTTCCGTAATTATTCCCCAATTGTTACGTAATTCCATTTTTGTTCCGTATTGTCGCAGTTTTATAATAGTTGTTCAATCGCATAGTCACATAATCGCATTTGCGTCAGTTTAAAAAATTTTCGTTCTATTCTTGGAAACTCGTGCTCTAGTCAAATTCAATATTTCAAATTCTACTTGACCGTTCGACATTGGGACGTAAGCGACCTCGTTGTTTCTTGCTTAAGGTTATTTGACAAATGCCAGATGGTCGGGAACAGTACCAGCTAGAACTCGATAAAACTTAATACTATTTGCCGATTATCGTTCCAAGGTAATTCACCAGACTGCGACCATATTTGACCTGGACTTTTTTAGCAATTAATCAACGTTATGGTCAAATATTAGCTCGGTGAGGTCGAGTGTTTGGAAACGCGGTTGCTGCTCTGTTGGTCCTGGGTTCGATATCCGGGTGGGGTAAAGTATAATTGAGCTTAAAAAAATATATCGATCCATTTGTCATTCCATTGTTGGAATATGGGTCTCCTCTCATATTGTAAGGGTTAAGGCCACAGTCTGCCACGCTGGCCAAGTGCGGGTTGGCAGACTTCACACACCTAAGAATGTTTTTTTTAAATTCTAGGGTGTGCCGGTTTCCTCACGATGTTTTTCTTCCCCGTTAGCAAGTGACATTTAAACTTAAAAGGCACTTTTGTAAAGAGCTGCGCGCAATGGATTTGAACCCAGCACCCCCGGAGTGGGAGGTTAAATTCTTAACCACTAAGCTATCACTGCTTTTTTAGGCTTACTAACTTGAAATTCGTTATGAATACGCGCAGACTTTAGCGGTTTCTGACTCACCCATCAGCTAGTATCTGAGTGATTTGATATAGGTATGTCAATTTTTGTATCCTTGGACACCCATTATACTCAATGCATCAAATGTCAAACATTTTCACTGTATTTATTATTTTACACTCGGTGTTCTCTACCTATCCCCTAAGACATAGCGTGATTATTATAATTAATATTATCTAGTCTAATCTAGTCGTGCGGAGTCGGCTAATATCGTGTGTGTTCGTGACGGGAGGGTTACGTCACTAAGGGGTAGTTGCACTTTTCAGAGGGATTGGGTTAGGAGTCCCTCAAATCTGTTATCTTAACTGTCTCCGTGGCTGGCTTCTTTCACTGTGAATAATATATCATTAAATAAATAAAAATAATAATATGTCATTCATCATTAATCATCATCGTATGTAACTAAATAAGTAATAATTATATTAATAAATATAATTAAATAATTTAATATAATAGTTTGTTCCACCGGTTTATATGTAGTTAATATAAATAGTTTATATATAAACGACTGCCTCGTTGGTCGAGTCGTTGCAAACGCGACTGCCGATCGGGAGGTCTTGCGTTCAAACCCGGGTCGGGTATTTTGGACTTTTCTAATTTAGAATTTCCGGTAGTGACTCGAAATCCGGAATTGTGCCATTTGTATGGCAATAGGCTCACCATAGAACTTAAACGTAACTGATGAAACGTAGGACTGTACTACATTCCTCTGCCTACCCTTTCGTGAATAACAGGCGTGAACTTACGTTCTTATAAATAGTTTATTTGTGTGACACTGTATGTACCGACAGCTTCTTCTATGCCCTTACTAATTAATTACTATACCAATTAATTTTCTAAATTAAAACGTAAAATCACGCCTCTAATCCCCGAATAGGTAGGCAGAGAAGTGAACTACACTCAACTTTTCACCATTTGAGCTGGTTCTCAAATTAAACTACTTTTAAATGAAACAAAATTAAATTTGCTAGGACTATAGCAGGTAAGAATCCTGTCTGTGCCTATCCTAATTCAAAATAGGCGTACAGTTATTGACAATTGGGAATATCAGTGCATTATTTTCACATATATATAACAAAGTTGAGTCAACAGCTTTTGAATTTGGAACAGTGTTGTCTGTTTGTTCAGTACAACGATTGTTATTTGCGAGCTTAACAATCTTGTTTATTTAGATACAGCCTAACGTTTGGGTATAACAAAGCCTATAGATTCTCAACGTTAATTTTAGATACCAGTACATGATACAATTTATTCGTAATTATAACCGGCACTCAGCTCTCGTTATAAGCAGTGATAGCTTAGTAGTTAAGAATTCAGCCTCTCATTCCGGGGGCTCTGGGTTCAAATCATGGCGCGCAGCTCTGTACAAAAGTGCGTTTTAAATTTAAATATCACTTGTTAACGATGAAGCAAAACATCGTGAGGAAACCTGCACACCTAAGAATTTATAAAAAAAAATCTAAGACGTGTGAAGACAGCCAACCCGCACTTGGCCAGCGTGACGGACT
>DWJK01002159.1:0-15170 GCA_018248815.1 Croniades pieria auraria
TTTATGCTGAAAGCTCTAAAGAAGCTTCCCAATTAGTCAACAGAGTACAATGTGGGCATTATCCGACTTCAGTGATGGTTTAGTGGGGTGTTAGAAAAGATGGAGTGATAGAGACATATTTTTTTGAAAAAAGTATCAAAACATCGGCACAAGTGTATCAAAATACCATTCTTGAGAAGGTAGATAAGCCCCTTAACAACACCATGTTCAATAACCAAGAATGGTCCTTTCAGCAAGACTCGGTGCCGGGCCATAAAGCTCGATCCACCCTATCTTGGTTAGAACCGAACGTTCCGGACTTCTGCAGAGCTGAAGACTGGCCGTCGTCTAGTGCTGATCTTAATCCACTGGGTTATGATTTATGATAAGTTTTAGAGAGTAAGACTTGATCTAAACGCCATGATAATTTGGAGTCCCTGAAACAATCCATACGATTGACAATGAAGAATTTTCCCATAGAAACAGTGCGTGCTGCTATTGCTACGACCTCAACGTTTAAAGGACTGTATTGCAGCCAATGGAGACAACTTCGGATAAGCTTTACATATTTTTAATGGTTTTATATTAATGTATTAAATTAACACACTGTAATAGTAATAAATGTTACGTACAATAAAAAATGTTGTTTTTCTTTGTAACAATATTTATGGCAGGACTATGTAATTTGCCTCACCGTGTGGATGTATAAAAGACTATTGGGAACGAAACAAACCTAAAAATATTTATCAAGCATAACAAAAATAATTGTTCTGCCTTTTCTGGTTTTGTTCTAATTTGAAGGCCTTCAGCCTATAAGTTTTCGCCTCTCTAATCTATTTTGTGCCCTTGACGAGATAATTTATAGCAATCGTAGTTTGCAGCGGCTCCAAGTCGACCTCTTTTTAGTCGGCGTATGCACCGCGCCTAATAATGTATGGTGCCCATACGAGCTTATGTAAAATAATTTAATTTGCAGAAGACATATAACAAAAGAAACAAAAACCTAATTTTGTACATTGTATTCTAATAAAAATTTTGACTAATCCGGTGTCCGCTCGCAGGCTAGATCGGTGAAGACGATGCTCTCCAAAACAATCGCGAATTATCGAAGACATTTCGACACGAAGCGGTGCTGAAGGACTATTAATGAAGCAAGTCATTGCTCGTGCGCTGTTAGAACGAACAAAAAACGCATCAGTATGGAGGATATATCAGAGAACTTAACTACATTGTTCGCGCCGTATGTGTACGATCATGCTAACAATTTTACAAACCCATGGGGCGACTTGTCTAGCACGGCCGCCTACAACGTCACCAACACGACGGTGATGTGTCTCGAGAAGGCGGCTTCGAAGAGTTTGCCAACGTTTCGGCTGGTGGCGAAGATCGTGTATGCGATCGGCATCATCGGGAACGCGGCCGCTATTATTGCCCTGAGGAGAGGCGAGCGCCGCGTCAGGAACCGCAAGCACTTGTTGATGCTTACGTCGCTAGCTGCCAACGATCTTGTGGCTCTGGTAACTTTTTATTAAAATACCGTCACGACTGGTTCCTTCCAGAATAGCAGAGTGCACCGAGTGCCAAAAAACTCTATCCCTACAGATCAGCCGTGTTTCTTCCATAATCTCAGTCTCTCTCTTTTCGTACGTATTCGCCAAAACTACCGATGCTACTGACTCCCCAACTAGTCATTATTAAATCTATTTAATTAAGTGCTGGTATTTTAAACACTATGATAACTACTGCTGTCTTGCGAAACATCTCGCAGCAACAGCGACATTTACAGCTGTAAAAGTGGTCACATATTACCGGCGCGCTTGGTTCAGGTGGGCATGATGGGCGCGATGCTGGTGTCAGAGCACATGCCGTGGGTGAGCAAGACGCGCGTATACTGCGCGGCGCGCGTGGTGTTGCGCGTGTTTGGCGTCGGCAGCGTGTGCATCGCTGTCACCATGGCGCTGGAGCGCTACCTGGCGCTCACCAGGCCCTTCCTCTATCAGAAGGTAGCTTAACATATATTTATATCTTCATTCTAGTTGAAACCCAAACGTGAGTATATTACATTCGATATTGTTAGTAAACTTCATATATCGAAAATTTAGATATTCCCATCACAAAATGCAAGATCCTAGTACAATCGTAAAATTGTAAATACAGAGAGGTTTCGGCAGCGCTGGCACTACACATTGATAGGTCGACAAACAAAAAGTGGGACGGAACTTTTATATTGAAATTTAAAGCGCAAATTATTTGTAAAGTGAAGCGTGCCAGAATTTAAACTCAGGACTATATAAAAGGCTAAAGGACCAAATAAAAGGCTAAATTTAAAATGACTAAGCTACACTGCTATCTTATTTTATTGAACTCTACTGTCAAGCGATGGATTAGTAATGTAGCCTTCAAACACATCCACAACAGCCGCGAGACTGCTGACTGCCAACAAAACACTAACAAGTAATATAGATTATACAGCTTTAGTCACTGTATAGCTAAGAAAATTTTCTTAATAAAAAATGTCGTATAATGAAATTGCAAGAAAACTCCATATCAGAGCATAAATTCTAGCGGCAAGTTCGGGAGGACCCGCATTGTTTTTTGTGGGCGTTTGTAATTGACTGGAAGCTACTACTTACTAGTTCTAGACCGATAATGCCGAATAAGTGGATATCAGATAGAGTACAGATATATGGTATCTAGTTGGCTATCAAAAGTTGTTACAACCCACTCAGAGCGAGCGGCCGCCGCTAAGTACCTGCCTACTATTCACATAGATTTACATGTAACAACAGTGGCGCCCTCTGTTGATCGCTAAAACTTTCATGATCGTTTCATCTGTCGCTAAGGAACCACAAACCACAGCATCAACTGCTGAAGCATCAAGTGGCTATCACTTTGTCGAACAGCCGTGTTCGCCTCTTAGTGCTCCTGTTGTTGCAGTGTAGTAAGCAGGTACATGCTATAGATATCTGAATGCAGGCCACGGTAACCAGTGTCAGACAAAAGTACAGCCTCATTAACATTTAACGTAACACATACTGACTGTTGTTGCTATTTGCTTGAAACCATTAGCGAGCCGGCCCGGCTCCAAGCGGGCGCAGCTTAATAATATTAAATATACATATTTATTTTATAGCATGTCACTATCTCCAGTATTTTGAGCTGTACGATAGGCATCGTAGACCAACCGGCCGACAGAAGTCGGTCGGTTGGTTCGTTCAGAGGATCTGCATTCCATCGAATTGTTCTTAAATTTGTGTAAATTAAAATAAATCTGAATTCATTATTTTGACAATAATTTATTAGTCTTTTTAATGCATTGGTTAGATATTTGTATATGTGTAAAAAAGGGTTCAACTATTTATTTGGAAATAATTGGGATATGAATTGTATAATAAATAGATAGATATGTTTATTTAACCAAATAATTACTAATTCACAATCAATAACAAACAAAATTAATAACATTCTTTACGGTAACTTTACAGGTTATATTGTACCATAACGCCATAAGTGACGTACATAAATAACATAATAGCAATATATAGGTTAATGTTATTAAGTGTACGTCATCATTATACAGTGAAAGAAGTACAATCGGAAGAAGACCGATACAACCTTACGTCACTTATCTACGCTCTAAAACAATGGGACTTCAACTGATGGTCCACTACGCTGTATACTCTCTCCATTCCTATGTTTCGACTCACAAGAATAAAAAAAACAAAACAATGATAAACAATTGACACAATTGCAAAAAAACGTATACATACGTACATATGTATATATCCAAAAAAAATACTAAAATCATATAGTGCCCTGAAGTACTGTAAATTATAGCTAGTATATTACAGTCACGGTGGAGCAAAAATTTAATTAATGTTAGGAAACAAATTTATCTCACACGCCTGAAATCACAATGGTGATGTTCATTGCTTAGATCAATAGCTGCCTGCTCATTAAGATCCGACGCATGTCTTACTGAGCAAGTATAAGCAACAGCTTTGACTCTCTGTTCTTAAGTTTTATACGACTTTACGCAATTTACCTAGTACTAAACACATATCGCTGAAACGTGACTACTATGGTGCAATAGGGCAAACGAACACAGGGTGGGCCAGAAAGGCGTGCGAATTTTAAAACCACATTGCTCGCGACAGGCGAGCGGAAGCGGTTCGTGGGTAGTGGGGATAAGTAGCTTGGTTTTCGGAAATTTAGTCGCCATAAAGCGTTTCACCGATGAGCATTGTGTGTTCTGTGTAAAGGTTTATTACAAAAATGGCGATTACATGATCTAAATCAATGTTCTAGTGAAAGTGTGTTCAGGACGTGGGTCAAAAAGTCCGAGTCTACGGGTTCGACACTGAATCAGAAACCTGCGGGGCGTCCAAGATCGATACGAACGGAGGAAACTGTAAACACCAAAGACCTTTACATTAACTTAAGGTTACAGTACGGGCGACCATGTTGGCTGAAGGAATTATCGGACCCCATTTCTTCGAAAATGAGCGAGGCTAGAATGTAACAGTAAATTCTGATCGCTAAACAGCAATTTTGGGTAACTTTTTCTGTCCACAACTGCATAATTTTGAAATCTACCACAATAGGACCTAGTTTCAAAAAGACGGAGCGACATCCCATACATCCAATTAATCTTTAACAGTTGTAAATGAAATGTTTAGTGGAAAACTGATATCACGTCGAGGGGACATTCCGTGGCCTCCCCGGAGCCCAGATCTCACGTCTCTGGGGATACCTCAAGAGCCGCGTTTACGCCAATAAACCGACGTCGCTTGCCCGGCTCAAAAACAACATTCGTGAGAAGATGTCGGCTATCCCAAGAGCAATGTGCCATCGAGCTTTCACAAATTTGAGGTCTGGATTCGAGGAGTATATATATACGTTTAGATGGCACACATCTCAGTGATGTTATTTAAAAAAAATATCATTTCCATGTGTTTACTTTATTATAAAGTAGCTGTCCGGCGAACTTCGTACTGCCTAACAATCAATTAATACACTATACTTTCAATTAAACTCTATATATTATTTTATGAACATAATAAAATAACGAAATAAATGCTAATATCACGGCTTTGTAGTCATCATGCGTTCCAAAGCCGTCTTGAGCCTGATCAATGCATGATATTCATGAAGAAGTCGCTGCAGAGCTTGGCGAATTTCTCTTTTCGTTGCCCCGTTGATCTCTTGTCATCGATCTAGTTGTCCCTCCGTATTGCCGATGAAGTACATATATTTGTAAGAATTTAAGTTGTGCATTTTTAAGAGGTTGCAATGATCCAAATCTATGGTGAATCTGACCTAGAATCAGTAAAGTCGTAAGCAGTGTTATTATTAGTGACTTGCAATGACAAACATTTTGTTTATCTTAGAGCCAAACATAAGTGATTCATGTAACTTTTTTAAATAATCATTAACTCTTTTTAAGATAAATGTCCTTGAATGTCGGATTAAATCCATGTTTTTCATTATCTTTATCCTTCATTATCCTTGTCAAAAATAAAGTCAATTGAAAACAACCATTGTATTTTTGAGTATTCGCTAGAAAATGTTGTGATTCTGGTGTTCCGTTACGAAGAAATGTATGTATTGTCCCTGGCATCAGAATCAATAATGCCAATTTCGCTTTTCCATTAAGGCAGCACAATCCAGGCGTTTCACCAGGCAAGTACACGGGCTGCCTGTCTTTGCTCTTGTCCAACCTTCAATTGTAAATTGTGCGGTAGAAAACCAGGCACATCCAAGGACTTTAAAAATTCAGTTGGATAATTAGTGGCTTTATCTTCGTTTGTTACACAGTCGATAGATTTGAATGAATACAGAGTACCTACGATTTGATTCTGAATTATAAAATTTAGGTCATGTACATCTTTATTTTTAGCCGCCAAAATTGCTCGCTCACTTAACTATTTAGTATTGTTGTGGTTAGCAATGATATCCGGGAATACTTGATAAGCACGATGTTGGGCCATACGAACGCAGCGCTTATCCCGTGCAATATTTCGATCTTTTTCAGTGGATTCATTGGCAATATTCCGAAGCCTAATAACATTACGGCTTCGCTGGGAAAGATTAGATCTTCTCAGTCGCGGCATTGTTTTACGGAAATAATACGGGCTCAAAACCGAATAATATATTTGTACTTAAACTACACTAAACAAACAATTCCACCGGTAACCTTTATATCACTTCTTATATTATTTTGACAGCGTGTGTTTGTCACGGATGACATTTTGGTAACATTGATAACATTCTATTTGATGGTTGTTGACTTTTTCTCATTTATCTTTATAATATTTTTCCTATTTTTTATATATTTTTTTCGATATATACATAGTTATTATTCTATGTCCGTCTCCTGGTTCTAAGCTACCTCCCCACCAATTTTCAGCCAAATCGGCTGAGCCGTTCTTGAGTTATAAATAGTGTAACTAACACGACTTTCTTTTATATATATATATGTATATTATATGTATAGATAATTTAATGACAGAACTAGGAAATTTGACTGCTGTTGTATCTTTGCCCGGCGTATGGTGATAAACTCGCCACCTATTTCATGGTGCGACGTAAACGTAACTGGTGAAACGTGGGCATTTACTACACTTCACTGCCTACCCATTTGGGGATTACAGACGTGATGTTACGTTGATGATAGAACTGCGCCATTTGACTACTGCTAGAGAATCAGTTATAATTGTAATATTTAAGACTCATATCCACTCAATAAGACTACATATGCGGGATCTATATGCTTAAGGGAACCACAAACATCCTCAGATCTAATATCTAAATTGGTCGTTAAGATGTCGAGCCGGCCGAGCATTGATCTCGTTGTGTTCTCTCTCATAGTGAATTTCGAAATGGTTGTTTGGATATTCGAACTATTTTACTATATATAACACTTATTTATGTATATGCATATCTTCCCACCAGGTCCTTTATGGGGTGGGTAGAGAGCACGGGGTTTCAAATGTCTCTATCCTTGCAGACCTGTCGTGCTTCTTCTATGTTTATGCATTTATTATTTTGTGTGTATTTACGTATGTTTGATTAATGTGATTTCATGCTCTGAATATTGTCAAGTAGTGCAAGAATGGAAAGTTTAAATCTACTAGGTTTGTCTACGTATAGTCATATACTATAACTGTAAGGACATTATTATTTGCGTATGTGTATTGTTCCCGCTGAAAAATCATCAACATTCCTATTATTTTTATTACAATGAAGTAGAAAGCACTTCTATTAATAAAAAATTCTGAAATTTCTTCATTCATTGTTCATTTCATCTACTACAGCATTATCATAGACGCTGATTAAACTTGGATTGCACACGTAACAAAATATGAAAAGAACAACAATATGAAAGGAACAAAAAGCTTGCATTCAAAATAATATGAGACGGTAGCAATTGAAAAATAAACCGCATGGAAAAATAATGAACACATGACATTTAAAACCAAATCAAATTTTGATCTCGTATAACACACCCATTATATTTGCTTAGTGCACAGGAAATTAAAATGCCAGCCATCACTAACATACAACATGTAATCATCATCATCATCATCGGTCTATTTCAGTCCACTGCTGGACATAGGACTCCCCCAATGTGCGCCATCGCGCCCTGTCCTCGGCTTGCCGCATCCAGCATCTGCCTGTAAACTTTCGCAGCAGCCTATGTCCAGCAGTGGACTGAAATAGGCCGATGATGATGATGATAATGGTCCAGATTGTTACAGATTATTCAAAAAAGCTTGAATTTTTCGAATTAAAGAGGTTGTGTACAGGACAAGGTACGTCGGGTCCACTAGTTTATTTATGAAGACCTACCCACGCACACCTAAATAGTCTGGTCGCTGATGGGATGCAGCATGGTCAGTGCGAAAAGGTTTAATCTTCATCTCCAAGCTCAGCGTGGGGATTAGTGATAAAATCCTTTTAGGGAGGTCTATGTCTAGCAGTGGAATGAGACTGGCTGATGATGATGAGTCGTGTCCAGTATAAAAACATTAGTATCGATATCAAAATATATCGATATTTTCTCGTATCCCGTGGTGCATACTTTCACTGCGTGTTGACAATCCCATTGTTCAGTATCCCAAGTGACCACCTTCGAGCTGAACGTATTATTGTATGCTCGCAGCGTGAAATGTAGGCCGCGTTGTCACTTTTGTATATTGAAAGTATTGACATAAGCGGATACCGCTAATAAATGGTGAACGTCAACTCTGGAAACTGGAATTCACAATGCTTTTTAGTTTTAATGTATACATATTATATTCTAGTAGTGATTCGGAGACTGGATCTGTACCCGGTGTAGGGCAATAGGCTCACCACCTATTCCATTGTGGGACGTAAACGTAGCTGGTGAAACGAGGAAGTGTACTACATTCCTCTGCCTACCCATTCGAGAATTATAGGCGTGATGTTACATTTGTTTATAATAAGGAATGTAATTAGTGTCTAGTCGATTTTCGCTTTATTTTATGCGATTTATTTAAGCAATAAAAACCAATTTAAAAATAAAAAACTAATTGAAAAATTTGTCAATAGCTTTTGTATTTGGGTCTTCTGTCAAAATGAGAAGGTTTTAGACTATAGTTTCTCACGTTGCTAGCGGAATGGAAGATTTCACGCATGTTGTAAGATCTTATGAACAACTGTTGAATGTTATAGGTTTCCCTTCACCGCTGTAGGCTGTACTATTCGATATTAAAATGCACATAACTTTTGAAAGACAGAAATGCGCGCCAGGATTTTAACGTCGGAAGGCCGGGGTAAAGCACTTAACAATAAACCACCAAGCGCTATGCATTTATTGCATATATTAGTAACTCTGTTTAAACTTTAACGATTGTCTAACGAACGATACTATGAAGGTGTTAAGCTGAACATTGTTAATTATAACAAAGCGAACATATTTCAAGGCAACTGGATAACGCAGCTGACTTCGAATGGCGAAACATGTATGAACATGTACCCAAAACTAATTGAGAATATTACGAAATTGATCCTAGTATTTCATATGCAAATAACGTGAAAACTTCGATCAAGCCTATACTTAGTGTATGTGACATGTCTACGCCTCGAAGCCGCTGACAGCAAGCTTGCTGATTTGCACATAATTAGATATAATTATATAATATACGTCGAGATCTCAGTAAAAACAAGATTGGCTATATGGGTCAGCCGGCAGCGATGTACGATAAGGTTCATTTTTACCGTGCGATATTTCTAAGGCCCATTTCTAATGGTGCGACATACGTGCTCTACCAGTTGCCTTATTAAGTGAGAACATGTTCCACTCGCCAAGTCGGAAGACCAGTGGAAATCGAGACAGGGAGTTATTGACTAGAAGAAGCGCTTACATGCAATATTTGTTAAAAAATTTTAACAAAACAATATCTTCCAATTAAGTTAAGTACGAATATGTCCAGGGAAGTTTTCTATTCGGAGTCAAGTCAAAATTAAAATCGGACATGTGATAGGACCTAATTGTCTATGTTAGTGCTTTGTTTAGGAGATAGGCAGTAATATTCGTACTTAGACAATTGCAAGTAGCGTATATGTAGCATCACAGTATCACATTTTTATTTTAAGGAGAAGTATTAGACGGTTTATATATCAAAAACACTGCAATTAAATTGTTACATTTCATATCAATATTCCTTAACTCAATCTTTTGTTAAAGTTAACAATATGTTAGTTAATAATAATTAAAATTGACATTTCGATTTCTATTTCCAATCTTATAGAATTTTGTAATATCAAATTTCATTTACATATGCAAGTAAATCCTTAATCTTCGCCTACCCCTATAGCAAATAGGAGTGACTGTACGTATGATTTTCATCAGCGTAGTCCCATCCAGCATCATTACATCTTGGTAGATCTAAGAAAAAGTAGAGATACATCGTAATTCCGGAGCAGACATACGTGTATTTATTTACTCGCGAGCCGCCTTTCGATGCCCCGTGCCATATAAAGCGGCGAGATAGAAAATAGACTGTTTATTATGTGAGAAACGTGTTTATATTGTACATGAATGTGTATGATTTAAACTAATTAGAATACGCCTAGTTTTCTTGCGTATCTTTTTATTATTAGTATGGCGTCACACTAGGTTCGTTCACGTTCGGTTCGCCATGAATATTCGTGCTCGTCATCGTCATCGTCATCAGCCTATCTCAGTCCACTGCTGGATATAGGCCTCCCCCAGTGAGCGCCATCGCGCCCTGTCCTCGGCTTGTCGCATCCAGCATCTGCCTGCAGTCTTTCGCAGCACGAATCGTTTCTGAATCAAATCAGAAACGATTCGTGCTCACCTCCAAAATATTTTTTCTAGGTGAGAGTCGAACCCACAACTCTAGGCGCGGCACTATCCACTGAACCAACAGACTAGTTATATGTTAATCGTACATTGTCCCTATCAGATTGCGTAAAGCGGAACATATAGCGCACTGAGAAAGTGACAGAAATAAGAGATGAGGTGACGATTTTACAATCGATACCCGTACGATGGGTAGCACCAATCTTCATGTTCATCATCATAATCAGCCTGCTCCCGTCCACTGCTGGACATAGGCCCTCCAATGGCACGCCCCTGAGCTCGATCTTCAGCTCTTCGCATCCAACCACTGCCAGCCACTTTGCGTATATCGTCACTCCGCCTAGCTGGAGGGCGTCCCACGCTACGTTTGCCAAGTCGCGGTCTCCACTCCAGAACACGTCTGCTCCCGCGGCTATCGGTCCTGCGACAGGTGAGACCAGCCCACTGCCACTTCAGCGTGCTAATCCTTTGGGCTATGTCGATAACTTTGGTTCTCTGTCGGGTCACCTTAGATATACATAGGTAACTGTAGAGTTATGACATAAAACAGAAATTAGTAATAAAATGGTATGACGTATCGAAAACTTCGACAGATGCGATCTGAACTATAAAGGTTAAACTGGTAATAAGATCGATTAACCTTTGGTAATGTTCCCAACTTTGGATTAAGCCATTATGCTGTCTTAAGTCTAGTTTCGTTCACAGCCTTCTTGTCTATGATAGTTAATTTAAAACTTGGGTTCGAATCTTCGCTACATCTGATTGTTTTAACATTCGTTAGTAATTTAGTATATAAAGTATTTAAATAGGTCGTTTAATTTCGTTTAATAAATTTAATTAAGCTAATATTAGTATTGTATTATTTGTGTCTGAAATATTGTTTTGATACCAAATAACATTGATAGACGGATATGGTAATGCAAATACGCAGACTATTGCAGATACCAACAACATATGAATATCGTAAAAAATGTGAGAAAATATTATTCTAAACCAATGGAGTTTTAATTTCATTATTTTTACAATTTTAATATATTAGTAGACAAATTACTTTTTCAATGCATGTCTATAAAAAGTAGCTCTAAACTAAATAACACTTGGGGCAGTGCAGGTGGAAAAGATAAATTTAAATGTTCCAGATTTTCTGCTAAATCGCTAGCGAGGTCCGAATCCTGTTTAGAATTTATGTACTAATTTCAGCATTCTGGAACTGCGGAACGAGCGCGATACGGCTTTGTAAGATACAGCACGGATTTGGAACAAGCTGACCACTCGACTGGGTATAAATACTATACTGCAGCCGGTTATTTTAACCAGCTTTATGACCTGATTTACTTTAATGTACAGTGTAAAAATGTCGTGTTTAACATCAAGCATTAAAAATCGCTTGGCAATTAATTACAAATTATATATTTTAAAAATGTTTTACACTTGTAAAGTTCATATCAATAGTATGGATCGAAACGAGCACTCCGCAGTCACTAGTGGCCATTAGTGCTTATAGAACCTAATCTGCTACTAACTTTAAATAGGTTTATAGTAATGGGTCTGTTAGTGTCAGTTAGTATAAGATTTACTATGATTTCGTTTAAAAATATTGTATTTATTAATCAATGTTAGATAACACTTCTTACTGACATTGTGGTGTAAAAATTAGTTAGGGACTGCTATTTTTAATGATCATTATTTTAGGCCACAGACCTCCACTGCTGGACATAAATACGTCCCCAAAACAACACCGCTATTTAATCATTATCACTTACTGATTGACCTTTTTAGCTGGCAACTAAGGAGGTACTTGGCTTCTAGAAATGGGCCGGTAAGTAACATTGCTAGCACTGGCGTAAATAAATAAATACAGAAAACCTGCTATTTCCGTGGGCAGTGAGGTTGCGGACAGCTACTGTCAAGACTGCAGCACTTCCGGAAGTATATTTACATCCGGTAGCCTAAAATTCCTTAACCCATTTCAACTTAACCAGTGAATTGCCAAGAAAAATACATAGTGATGTATGATGAGCATATGAAGTTATTTTGTGTGTAAATTACCTATATAAGTATTTAGAAATTCAACGTAATTTCCCGCCGGTAATTCCCGAAGGGTAGGCAGAGGAGTGTAATCCACTCCCACGTTTCACGAGTTACGTTTAAGTCCCACAATGGAATGCGTCCCAGAAGCCAATACGTTCCACGATTGTTACACTTTATCAATTATTCTGATTATTCAAAGGGCGGCTGCGTTTTACAAAAAAAAAAACAATAGGAAAATAATGTATATACAGTACGAAATATGCCCTATAAAGAACGGAGCTGACTTGAATATTAGATAGTGAAAATTATTATATTCGAAACAGGAATAAACCCCGAGGAAATCAAATTCAAATGTGCCCTGGAAAAAACTTTTAATATGCTCAAGAGAATGTGGCCGCCTTTTTTTTACCTAAAAACTGTTCTAGTTCGTGTTCATTCCATCTTTCTTTATTCCTCTTTTTTTCTATTATATCAGTGTTTAGAAAATTTTATATGTACCACCTGCTAAGAATACGTAAATGAATTTTGAAATGCTTTAAGTTATAAATATTGCTAGCAAATATTGATTTCGTTTAATTTTTTTTTGGTTATTCACTGATAATAATGTTAAATTTAAATTAATTGTCATGATTATCCTATTTACTGAGTTTAGATATGTATAATTTCTAGTATTCCTGGACTGAATCATGCTTTATTTATTGTATACAGCGGCAAATATACATTGCGCATTTTTAATTCTTCTAAGTCTTGAGTTTGTTCAGTCATATCGTCGTCATACACAGATTTGGGATTTCAAGTGGTCAAATTTTCAGTTTTCATAATAAGGGCTATAAAATGTAACTTTTTTAACGAAATGCCAAAAAAAAAATTGTTAAATTATTTTATTGCATAAAGAGAAAGAAGACGTTTTTAAGTTAGCGTTGAGAACCTAATATCTATATTATTACTTGAAGATTTGCCATTCCGCTCATTTCTTTATCTTCGCCACAAGAATTTGTTGTATAAGAACATAAAGGAATATTTATCGTTGTTGTTCATTACATAACTCAACGAATTAATGTTAAAGAAGTCCGAAGTACCGTACTGATGTCGGCTCGCGAACTTCGACGCTTCACAAAATTTAATACGTCCCACTGCACCAATTGGAATGTTTCCCTTTGAAATTGTGCCCGTGGGCCCTGCAACGGAGCCATTAAAAGAATAATGTCGTAAAACAAATTCCTACCTAAATAAAACTTTTATATTTATTGGCGTTTAGATTATATCACTAAATTATTCCGGCGTTTAATCGTTATGTTGGTATTTTCAAACTGTTTCCTAATTCTAAAAATATGCTAATTATTATATATTATTGTCAGTTCGCTCTTAGACATAAGTTGTCCCTGAATGTTACTTGCCCGTAATTCTCCAGCGGTTCGTGGATCGCAGAGCAGTCTTTAGAACCACTTCCGTTTACGGCTGTCAGCCGCCAAAGCGTTGCAAATTTAAGTTATTTTCATTATCTGCGTTTCCATGCTATTCTTGTTATATCGCACCTACGGTGCAACACCGTCACTTATGCAAATGATGTAATTTTTCAGGAGAAGCGTTTGAAAATTCGACATCATATAATAGATTCGCGCCAAAACCTAACGACACAACTGCCCTCTCGTGGAAAGTACATACACTACACATGCGACATTTACGCACCCAATAAAGAGGCCTATTAGCTATTTTTTCTCATACTCAGATCAATTTTGACAAAAATTGTATAAGTGACGTTTTTGCACCGTAGGTGCGATATGTAGAAGATTCGTAACACGCAACTTATAGCTGACATAAAAAGAAAATAGGTTATTTCCCCGGTCTTTTAATAACAGTTTCGGTAAATAAGCTTTTCTGTGATATGTTAAGTTGTCAATCTTGTTCTGCGCAGCATAATGCGTGATGTGTGGGAATGGAAGAGAGAGCATTATATGTTCAATAAAGAGAATGAAGAAGTAGCGTTTCAGGTCTGAGGAGACAGATATATGTAGCACTCGTTGCACTGTACCTAGTCCGTAACGGACCTGGTGTGACGATATTATAATACTTATCGTTTCACGTGTGAAACACTCTTCATGATGTTCATAAGAATTTATAATGTTATTAATACGGATAAGTCCGCACCATTGACTGATAAGTTAAAGTTAATGCTATATTATTCGTTCTGAATACAATTTAAAAAGCGTTTAAAATGTTGATAATTTCGACTAGTTAATTCGTATTTTGATAGTACATTAAACAACGATTAAAACGGGTTATTAAAACGTTTTTTATCCGACTGCGCCAGAAGGAGGATAATGTTTTTCGAACTTATGCATGTTTGTATGTGCGTTCCTTGTGACGCTCTGTAGCCCAAACGGCTTGACGGCTCGTTTTGTGTCAATATTTGGTAGGTCTTACTCACGGTGCCTATGTGTGGATGTGAAGTACACAAGGAGAACAGAAAAAGATGTCAGTTTCAGATCAAACGGTCCTATGTGAGTCTTCGCAAGACGTTATTACCATTTTCGCAAGACCTTTTTTACAAGGACTGCACAGCTTTTTTCTTGGGAGTTGAGAGCGCCTAGCGAGAAATAAGTCACGGAAATAAATAACATATTAAATTATAGCTAAAGTGTAAACCTACGAGGTTCTTAGGTTTCTTCCATGAACAAAACAATAGCTCATTACAATTAAAAACATCTGTACTGCGCTCTATGTACAAACATGTCATCGTCATCAGCCTACCTCTGTCCACTGCTGGACATAGGCCTCCCCCAATGAGCGCCATCGCGCCCTGTCCTCG
>DWJK01002160.1:0-15170 GCA_018248815.1 Croniades pieria auraria
GTGCGCGCCATGGATTTGAACCCAGCACCCCCGGAGTGAGAGGCTGAATTCTTAACCACTAGGCTATCACTGCTTATATTTATTTATTTATCCTTTATTGTTGGTAACAAAGGGCGCACTTAATGCCAAGTGGCATTTTCTACCAGTCAACCCAGGTGATGATGAGAAGTTGCGGATTTTCAGTTAGTTCTTAAAATATGCCGATTTACATTTGTATGTTTCTTTAAATAATTTGGGATAATGGTATGTCTTCTTTTATTAAGTTTACGACAACAAAAATAAAGTGATTTAGCTACACTTTGATAAAGATGTTCCATCATTTTGTGTACAATAGCGGATTCAAAGACATCGAACTTACGTTTACTCCCCTGCTGTAAAATGGTCAAAAGACATGAATTCTCGAGATACTTAATTCTCGGGAAACTTAAATATATCTGGTACAATGTATAGATTATTGTTCACCCATTCGACATTGTACTGGGCTGTTTAAAAACATTCCCTGTGCTTTATATATTTTTATGACCGCCCCGCAGACAATGAATAAGTACTGGTTGCAGATGTTATCCCACATCATAGAAATACGCTAATTATAGATAGTAGTGGTTCTTCCTCATAGGCGAGTCGGAAGTTTTCGGAACTACCGTGAAGAGATTGATGAAAGAAGAAACAGTATGTCAGGGCCCTAAGGAAAAGATGTTGGGCGCTCGGTGTTTTCTGCTTACCCAGTCGTGTCGCAAAAATATAATACTAGTTTTTATATTAGAAGACAGTAGCTTACTAGTTAAAAGCAATGAGAAATAGCTACTGCCGTCCATTCACACCAGCAGCCTATCTCAAACAAGATTTGCATATTAATAAATTCATTTCGTTTCGTCGTATTGTCACTTTTAATTTAATAAAAGTAACATAAATACTTCCGTACAGAAATATTCTACTATTTATATATTCATTAAATTGTTACAATACAAAAACAAACTGTCGGTCTGTGTAATTTTATTCAATTCGCACATTTGTAGGCTCACCCGATGTTCCGTAGCACGAACACTGCTCGCTTTAATTCAATGTTGCCAGCTTCAGGAAACTCATACATTTTAACTAGAATCGAATAGTGGGCGAATTCAAAAAATATTTATTCCCAATTCGATAGAACGGAACGTTTTTTTGAAATGTTTCTGGGCATCCAAATATTTAATAGCAAACAAATATTTTTATCTGTTGAAAATTTATGAGGACAGGATGTTAACCAATTCGAATAAGGGTCCTTTCAAATAGGCCAGCCTGGAGAGCAAGCAGATTTTAATATCGTTTAAAATTGAACTTTAGCACATTCAACTAAAGTCGCAGTTTGCATTTCAACTGTATTATACCATGAAAATGCTCGTGCCGTCACAAAACAATGAACCTAAACATAAAACAAGACTTAAAATATGCTAAAGTTCAATTTTAAGTCAGATCAAAATCTGTTCTGCTCTCCGAACCGGTCTATTTGAAAGGACCCTTATCGTTTTAAATGTCTAAGTATTCGACAATTTCTGTTCAAAACGCTGTCTAGTGGCGTCAATTTTGGATAGTTGTGGGGCGTTTATAAATTGATCGTCTATAAAATTACCGCCCGGGGAGCGCTCCCGAGATGATGGATGAATCGATCCGGAAAAGCCTACCGGTCTCTTCGTTAAGTTTCTGTGGTCAAAACTTATTATAATGTGTTAATTTTTTTCACAGAACAGAATGTACGAAATAAAAATAAATTATTCAAATTATTCCCGAACATTCGATTAATATTAAAGAATCTAATTTCAAATTATATTTTATTATAATACATTGTTTTTCCTGAATGTCATTTCCTTTTACAAAATTCAATTTTAGAAAAAGTAATGCTCAATATTTTTTATGTATTTGAAATATGGAATAATATTAGCTTTACCTCTCGTGTAACACAAGGAGAATATTCCCTATCGACGTTCGGTTAGCATCTCTTTGATCTGTGAGCACCATAGTCGAATATTACCACCGCTTTCACGCTTCACATGACACGGTATGCAGCGGTTTCCGCTTGATGGTATTAGATAAACTTTCAGGTCTATTAGTATTTAGTTAATATACTTTATAAATAGGGGCTGTGAACCCCAAACAATGACTACTTGCTACTAAGCTGCTGGGCAAATACGGGGCTGTATTTACATTTGCAATGAGATAGATAAATTTTAAATAGAGAAAGAAAGTAAAAGCTAGAAGATTGTTTCACTCATTCGTTCTGAAAACGGAAATCTGGCGAAAATTCGATTTTCGAATTTTAGGATGAAAGAAATATTTTACCAATTTTTATCAATTTCGGATTTTCATAGCAGGAAGTTAAAAAGAAAGCAATACCATGATATAGCGTCAAACACATCATAACGGCTCGAAGCCCCACAGTTTAGTTCGCATATCGAATGTCAAGCCGATAGTGCAGTTCCGATGTCATTAGCGACAAATGGTCGGGAAACGGGAATAATGTGGATGAACGAGTCGCGAATGACGCTTGATTTATAGTCGTCGGGTATTTCTAGTTCGTGACACATCTGTCCATGTCTATGACACATATTTATCCATGTGACATAAATTACATACCCTACATTACATAATTATGTAAAATGAGAGACAAAAATATATTGTAAGCAGTTTGTTAATTGTCTGTGTGTTCACGTCGCTATGTGTTCACACAGACAATCGGACGCTTCCGGTATTCCATACAGCTTTATTATTTCTGCTAAAATAATTGAAATACTAAATAAAAAAACCCAGCTTATTTAAAGTACAAATGAATTTCGTGTAGAGGGTGGAAGTAAGTTAAAATAGACTGCACCCAACGCAAGATAAAAAGTGTGTAAATAACATTTCCGTTTTCGTCACCATGATCATGATTATCATTATTATCCTCTGTCAATGCACAGTTGAACTTTGCACCTTCTAGTCAGGGTGTATTTTCTTTGTCTATGATATCTTTATAATATGACTGCCTCCTTGTTCGAATGGTTGCTAGCGCGACTGCTAATCGAGAGATCCTGGGTTCAAATACAGTGATGAGTACTATTGGATTTTTCTAACTTAGATTTCTCAGTAGAGAATTCTAGTAGTAACTCGGAGTTTAGATCTGTGCACGGTATATGACTGTATATACGAATATATGCTTACACCTATGTCAACGTAAGACGTAAACGTAACTGGTGACACGTGCGAATGTTCTACATTCCTCAGCCTATCCTTTCGGAGATTTCGTGATGCTACGTATAATACAGTAATTCGTTTTTATTTTTATGCTTGTTATAGAATACGAAATCTATCCTGACAGATATTTACGATCGACGGCTGTTTACTGACAGTTTACGCCGCATCTCTTTGCTCCATGATTAAATATGAAGACGTGTCACAGACGTATTATTAATGTGCGCAAATGTAGTGTAGCGATGATTGATATATGTTCTATACATCGTCATAGTCATGTTATCTTGAAACATTTTTGTGCTATCTGTGCGTTTATGTCACCGAACAGATTAGTCTTCAAATGATATAGACAAAAGTGTTTGTTGTAAAATGTGCAATTAGAGCGTACTGTAGAGTGAGCGTGTGACAAATAATTTAAATCCAAATCTGATTTCTGATCGCTGTCTCTACGATTCACTGTAAAAATCTTTTAACGATTTTCATTTTACATTACATTTAGCTATATAATAATTTTACTTTTACATTTAGCTATATAATAATGGGCTGTTTTAATGCATTATGCCACTCTTTACCAGTGAATCAATAATATTTAAAATGTCAACTAGATACTCAGTACTGGTGCAAACGAAAATTGATTTCTATTTATAACCAATCGCTTATATATAACAAACAATAAACCATATAGTTAATTTCCCCCGAGAGCAGAGCATGTATACGTGACCAGCGTACAACGAGCTCTGTTACTATGAAACTACTCAAGCACAAAAGGTCGTAAAAGTTTAATACGAGGATATCATGTACTGCTTATATGGAAGTTTCAGATTTGTAACCTAATTCACAGCTACGGAGTGACGATATGCGCAAAATGGTTTGCAGTAGTAGGATATGAAAGTCAAAGATCGTGCTCAGTGGCGTGTTACTGGAGAGGCCTATGTCCAGCAGCGTATGATGACGGGGTGATGATGATGACGAACCTAATTTGAATCCAAAATTCATTGACCCGTAATAAAATATTGTAGGTAACTGTTATATGAAATTAAATGTTAAATATGGTCTTAAGGTTTAAAGATTTATTTTGAGTATATATTGAAGTAGAATTAAAGAATACTGAAGGAGTTTAAGGAAATCTAAATAGGTGTAAAGTTAGTGTTTATTTTACGAAATAAAACATATAGAAAGTGATTTAAAGCACAAATAGAATTGTAATGGATGTTAAAAAAAAACGTAACATCACGCCTGTTATCGCCTAAGGGGTGGGCACAGGAGTGTAGTACACTTCCACCTTTCACCACGTTACGTTTAAGTCCTATGGAATAGGTGGTGAGCCTATTGCTATATACCGGGCACGAATTCAGAGTCCGAGTCACTACTAGAAATTCTAAATTAGAAAATTCCAATACTACCCGATCCGCGATTTGAACTCAGGACCTCCGGATCGGCAGTCGCGGATAATTGAATAGAAAGTAAATCATATATTTCGTGAGACGGGTCGTGCCTTTTGCACTTAAGATTTGAGCAAACTAATTTCGTTAGATGATTATTACAAAGCCATCCTAGACGCTAATTAAAAAAAAAAAATTCGATTCGGAAATTTGTTGAGTTTACTACATTTTATGTTGATTCGTTTTCTTAAATAGCGGTTTTGCTAAATTAGATCTTTATTTTATCGAGTGAAATAGGATCAATCAAAATTATATACATAAAATAATAATTCAACGGAAGATATTAATCCTACAAACACTTCTTCCATTACTTCTAAAACTAACAGCCACGATTTAACAAATGTTTCATTCTTTAAAACAGCCATAGAACATTAGAACATTTTTAGTGGCTCAATAAAAATTAATATTGTATGTTAAAACGAATCTCGTAATTGTGCAAGGATAGAGCTTCTTCGACTCTCTTTCTGTTTACTCTAGTTTATTGCTCGCAGAGCGCGCGTGACTGGCATCCTGAAGATTAAGTCACATTGATTCTATTGGAAACAAGACTTGTATTTTCGAGCTAAAAGATCAAGTAATTTGCCTCACTTCCTTATACTAATACGTGCATGTGTGTGTGTGTGTGTGTGTGTGTGCGCATGCGTGCATGCATGCGTGCGTGCGTCCGCGCGTGCGTGTGTGCGTGCGTGCGTGCGTGCGTGCGTGCGAGCGTGCATGTGTGTCTACGCGCGTATTTGTGTATGTGCGTGCATGTACTTGCGTGACTTTTACACGCAATTGGGTATTAATGCTTTGCTGACATACTTGATGCAGCCGACATTCGTATTCATGCGTTTAATTACTGTCATTAAAATTATCTTTATTTTAAGATAAGTTTAAAAAGAAAGTACATTAGTGTTGAGTAATAGGTAATAATATAGGATTTTTGGAATATATATACATTTATCTCTACAAAGTTGAACTGGGGCAAAGTGAGACAAATGAGTTCCAAACTTACATAAGAATGGTCAAAGACTCGGGAGGGGTGTAACAAGGAAATGCTTATAGGTTACATCATAATATATACGAGTACACATCATTTGTCTATGTATTATTTCAGAAATGTAGTTTTAGTAGTCTATTTTACAGTCTTTAAAAACTAGGATTACTGATGCAATTCAATAAAGTTTGTGTAAAATTACCCATCACATTTCATGACTTTAATATCTCATAGTGTGGAATTTAAAAGGTTGACGGCATCATACGTGTTATTTCAAATCGAAATACTAAAATATAGACACAGTTATTCAAAGGACAATGTTAGTATCGGTGAATGAACATCTTTTAAACAAAATAAGATCGAACGAAAGAATGCTGAGCAAATATCTACGTTTACTTCTGATGCAATACCCCAAGAGAATAAATGAGATGTATACGAAATAACAAAATTTATGAAACATGTACATGACTATTTGATTTTACATGTTACAAAGACATAAGAGAAAAAGCAATCATAATTATTTGTGTAGTTACGTAAGTAACACGAAGCGGTACATATAATACATGTAACCCATATACAAGGTCTAGAACCCTTCAAATCCCGCTATTCGGCAGGGATCACTCGTATTTAGGCGAAGCCCGAAGCAAACTCCAACAAAGTCCTTCGAAGTAAATGGGTGGATATACTCTGGTGGGAGCTAATCCATCTGTAAAAACTATCTGAACCCAACGTACTAGTATAAGGCTTCTGATAAGGTTTGATGGATGTAATCGACAATATTGAGATTCTGTGCACAACTTGCAAGGAAACTCTCAGGAAAGTATTGTCGGAAGCTCTATAAATTTCCCAAAAACTGGTGACCAAACACTTGAATCCCAGGAGATAGCGTCTCAAGAAACTTTATGGCAAGTAATTTTCGATAAAAGATGAAAACCGCTAAACGTGCTCTATGAAATTCGAGGTCATCAACTGGTTGACCTTAATTAATATTGTTTAGTTTCCATCCTCCGTGTGACTGAGAGAATTAATACCCTAATTAATTGAATAATTACCCTTATTATCATCATCATCACATTAGCCTTTTCGGTACCACTGCTGGACATGGGCCTTTCCCAAGGTGTGCCACAACAATCGATCTCTTATTATAAGAGTGGTTAATAAAACCTCTCCAAGTTGCTTATTAATTACACCCTTGGGGACGGTGAAAAAACCCCTGTCTCTAGAAAACGACAAGCAACTGAACTCAGCAGCAAACTCTCAGTACAGTTATTTTCTGAGAAAATTTTGCCTTTTTATGTCATAAAAATGGAAAACTGTTCATCGGTCATTTTCGACCAGATCATAATCCTTTCCGTGGGATGATCATAGATGTGTTACAATCCATTAGGGCTAAGTAGCAACGGTGTTGCAATGTTTAATTGTATGTCTGCCTATAATTTAAAAGTTACATCCGGGACACCAAAATGTTCTATAGAGGTAACCTCAGATGTAAGCTCTGCCTATCAAGCTTCAGTCTCACATCTTAACGTACAGTGGACTATTTGTTCGCTAAAACAGAACAGGGCTAAGGGCTTTTTAATGACCCTATTAACTATTTAAGACATTAACGTCTTTATAATGCAGCGAATAATCCTCAACCACCATTTACTATCTAATATAACCTTCAATATTTCCACAGAATTCCTCTAGGACACTTCCTTAAACAGAACAGTTAAACATAAGAGAAAATGTTACATCACGCCTGTAATCCCCGAAAGGGTAAGCAGAGGAGTATAGTACACTTCCACGTTTCATCAGTTACGTTTACGGTCCATGAAATAGGTGGTAATGAGCCTATTGCCATAAACCAGGCACAGATCCAGACTCCGACTCCGAGCACTTTTAACACAAAAGTTAAATCCTTTATCATAAATTGAAAATCTACTTACTCAGCTTCTTCGATAGTCTCCGACATGGCGAGGAAGACGCAGTTGAGGAGTATGGTGGCCATGACGAAGTAATCGAAGTACTGGTTGGTGGAAAGATAGACACACGCGCGGCGTACGGGAGACCACGGTGACCACCAGAACAGCGACCTCGTGGCCGTGAACCGGTGGATGTAGTTCTTCCGGAAGCGCTTGGATACCACGCAGAATGTCTGCAACAAGGAGATAGAACAATTGAAATAGTAATTTATTTAAATACATATGTATTTATATACAAAGACTTCATGTATTTATATAAAAACAAGCTATTTATTTATTTATACACGAACAGACATAGTTCCAAAATAAAAACTGGTGCAACATGATCGCTAATAGGGCGAATGCATCTTTTAAGATAGTTCGTAGGAGGACAGTTGAAGTACATACATATACCGATGAAAATGAAAATAGAAATGCCTAAACGAATAATATTACGAATCGAGAAATTTCTAAAATTGTCTAACATGATTATTAAAAAATTTAAGGCGTATTAAATTTAAATTTTAGCGCCGTTATTGTAAATACCACGCCCACCTTCAATTACGGGTAGACAGTAACATTATGTACGTACATATGAGTACATTGTACTCGTATATAACGTTTAGAACAAGTGTTGGTAGGCCTAAATTAATAAACAGACAAATTTTAATGACTACGCCGGAAGCGATCGGTGATGAAGAATATTGTAACGAAACCAATAAGGGTTAGAAATCTCCATAATATTCTCTGAAGCTTAAAGTCTATTAACCCGAACTTGACCATGGAACTATTGGACCCGTCTCCATCAGAACGATAAAGAATTATCTATAAATGAAATACAATTATTAATTATTCATCTAATTATAGAGACAAATTAAGGTTATGGTGTTGAAATAAAAAAAAATTGTGTAACCATGAATAAACACAATTTTAATGAAAACTGATTTTAATAAACCATAAGTCAAATGTAATGAAAACTATTATTAAAAATCCGAGTACATTGCGATGAAAAGCAAAAACCGAAATTAAATCACTACAAAACGCAAGCTGGTTTTGGTTTAATTAACACAAACAATAGTTTCCGTTCAACAATACACCATGACTTTATAAAAGTTCGAATAAAACCTCGTATGGAAATTGAATTTTTTGACTTACCGGTAAATGTATTATGTGGAATGTTTGGTTTGAAATATAATGGAAAATGGTCAACGATGGCTGTGATATTGAGTTAAAGATGAGAAAAAGGGTACATATTTTAGGGATACAATTCTTCGTGAGTTAGTTTAGATAAATCTTATTTGAAATAAGATACTCGTTGTCATAGCAACTTCAAATACTGTAGAACTTTAGTTAAGATAATTACTCATTTTTATACGTAAATTTCAATACTTCACAACAACTACAAATATGTAGATGTTCACTTAAATAATAAATAATAATCGACTCATTTATCATTCCACCATTGTAATATGGGTCTCCTCTCATAATGGAAGGGTTAAGGCCTAGGTCTGCCACGCTGGCCAAGTGCGGGTTCACTAAGCGTTTTCATCAAATGTACTGGATAGTAATTGAATCTTACATATCTTCGTACATACATATTGTCATGCCAGATCTCCTGCGGGGTAGGCATAGAGCACGGAGTAAAAAGTATCTCTATTCTTACAGACCTGTTGTGCTTCCGTCACATTCATCACTCTCTTCAGATATGCACGCTGGGTTTGAAGATTTTTAATGTGTAAACAATAATGAAAGACTACAAACGATGAATTAAATAGACGAATTAAATATCGTTCTAACTACTTTCATATGTAATGTTAAACTCATATTTATGAAAAAAAAAGTTACAAGTTAAACATTAGATGACTTTACAAAGTTCTGTCTGAGAATTTCTACACGATATGTATATATATATATATATAATAGCCTTATTGAATTCCTCTTAAAAAGCGACATAACATAGCGGTGTGCATCTGCACGTATCAAATTCTTGTAACAAAAATAAAATAGGCGATCGTACCCAGCGAGTGAGTATGTTTTTGTTCCCGTGCGCCGGCTTCAGATGTTGCGTTCACCGCCCCAATCAGCGATTACACGTTCCACTTTGAGAAACGTGCGATTTTTCCAGAACGTGTTTGTGTAAAAGCTATTTGTTCTTTCCATTTACACAAATTATTGTTATTTAACCATCTGTTCGGTTACAAATGTTTTCTATTGTTATTTTTATTATGTTCCATTGACCGGAACAATGGTTTGTTCCAAAATAGGAAATTCTAAGGAAATAGGAAATGGTCTTAGCTGCAAAATTCGTTGCTAGAGTTTGAAGTATAATAAAATATTAATAAGTTGACCATTATTGCGTTTCACTTAATACGGATTTGACCACATGGTTTTTTAATGTATACAAAGAAAAAAGTTTTAAATATTGCATGAAATTGAATATTTAATTTTTGTATAAAAACAAGTTTACCCAATTCGAACTCGCTTCACAGATATTTTTTACTGGAATTGTCAAATTTCTGGAGATATTACTTTTTAATTTTTAAAAATTATTAAAGTTATAATGGTAATAAACTGACTTTATCATTGCGTCATACAATGTGTTCTATATACATATATACAACATTTGGAAACAAGTAAAAAAATTGTCATGAACAATACACTTTTCACATACTTTGTTTTATTATTTTTATTATTATTATGTAACAAATTTACAAGAAAATATAAAAACGAATGTTCTTACAATAGATGTTACGATAAAACGCTCAAAGTTCCGTTAGGAATAACGTAATTTTGGAAGCGAGCGTAATGCGCTATGTCTATTTTCTGTATTTCGTATTCTAGAGTCTGTTCCTCTATGTACTAAGCAAATGTAACTCCTTGCAGAAAATGCAACAATGTACTGTGAACATGTCGTTATTTCGGCTATAACAGTACTATTTACTGTTATGAGATACTGGAACCGTTATAAAAATTTAGTTTTATTACATCATTAAATATAACAATTGACAGTAAATGACTGGTTTATATATTATGAAGTCGTTTTATTTGGATTAAAATATAGTTAATAGCAAGTGGGTAGGGGGGCAGGGGGTGGGTTGTTCCTGCACTTTCTAAGTTGATTTTTATAAACTTATTGTTTAATAAAAAAAATTTTTTTTCTAACAATAAGTTTTTAGAAATATGGTAATCGATTGATCCGTCCATGACGTTTTTTGTAATGCCGTAAAATTTTATTCCGGTAGAAACATCACAAAACGCGTTCGTAACACCGTATTGCTTGAAACCGGCTAGGAAATTCATTTTAACTCATAAATATTTTAATTATATACGTAACTTGACGCCGTTGTCCGTAATTACTTCCACTCCGCTAATTAGTAACCAATTTACTTTGAGGCCAATTGGATTATCGCGGAGAGTATAATTGGTGCTCTGTGGCGGTTTGGTTATGTATACCCATTATGGGTTTACTTTAGTGTACGGGCTGTTTATTTAGATCCCGAACTTGCGATATTTCCTTAGCATCTTTTTACATTCTAGAAATTAATTATTTGAATTGCGAAGAATATTAAAATGTTTTGTTCTTGTTTATGAAAAACTATTAAAATAAATTGTTAATTATGGTTGTAAACATAACAATGTGAAAAACATCTGCCAGATGTCGATTGAATATTTTTAGTATACAGAAGTATCTTTGCCTCTGTCCTGCATATTGGATGGGTGGATGAAGTGAGATGTAAATGATAAATTCATAGAGTCTTAATCGGAGTGGATACTGTATATTTTTGTTGTTCAATTCAAGCAACCAATCAATATATATACGTAAGTACTTGAACAGTTGCTGAATAATTAATAACATTAGCGTACGGTGCCATGTTGGACTCGACAGTGCCAAATATAAACTAAGTCACAATAAATAAGAACTTCGACATTTCACTGTAACAGCGTAATACAATTTTAGTAGTTTCCAACTCTTATAACTATAATAAATTCGAACATAAATGTTCGCCTGTTAACGTTTGTACTGAAAATTTAACAGCGACCGCGAGCATTTTTTGATTTACAGACATGTAAACATTTTTTCTATTTTAAACATTATTAATGTTTTGCGCTTAGAACCGATGACTGAGAATTCGCTGGAAAATTCTTAGTGTATTCTTTCACTGTACGTATTTCACTGATGTAGGTCACTGAGGTGTTTAAAATATAGCATGGAAAACGTATATAATATGGGATAATAGAAACAGCATGCAATATATAGTCAAAATTATCTAATTAAAGTGCATTGATATTGGCCCAGTACTAATATTACCTATTAACATTTGGGGGTGTGCTACACTCCTCTGCCTACCCCATCGGGAATTACAGGCGTGTATGTTCGTTTTTTTTTGTTACAAATATTTCCTAGGCGTTTCGTTTGTAAAATGAAAGTTCGCACATTGGCTTAGTCGCGATTCTTTAATGTTCTTTTGATGGTGATGGCTTACTTTCCTTCATTTATCGGAAGAGACCTCGAAGTCACAATTATAATCATCACAACCGTCATCGTTCCGTTGTTGAACACGGGCGTCCTCTCAGAGTGACAAGAATTAAAGTCACAGTATGCCACCCTGGTTAAGTACCAGTTGGAAAACCTCATAGGCCTTAGCGAGCATCGTGGTACATTCTACACTACATCTCATTTACCATCAAGGACTATTGTGATTACGCGAACCTATTAGTGTTAAAAAAACAATTAAACATTATGGAGAATTTTAATTTGTATAGATTTTCTCATGACGTATTTGAGGCGTGATATTTTAATATAGAACAATTGTATTTTTTGTATAGAATGCGGCCAAGGATTTGAACACATGTTTGGAGCATTAATAAAATATTTTCTACTGTTTCATTCAAATTATTTCGCTGATTTCATATTAATGCTATAAATTCGAAATTATATATCTGTCTGTGTGTAACGTGTGGAGACCAGAACCGCTTCAACTTGTTTGTTAAAGTTCAATATACAGCTAGAACCCTGGGAAAGGACACAGGCCACTTAGAAAACTTTGTTTAATCAACCGCTAAGCTAGTGGAATAAGGGTTGGTAAATAGCATGGGAATTCCTTAAGTTCCAACGGGAAATGAGTCAAAGGAAACTTTTAACAAGTTGTGTAATACAATAGACGTTATATAATGTATAATGACGATGTATATATGTATATGTATTTATGTATGTATGTATGTGTACGCAGATATGTATGTATATTAAATTATATTTATATATTTGTTCTTGTACTATTATATATTTAAATATTACATATTACTAAATATATTTAATATATTTATATAATTTATAATAATTATATATATATATATATATATATATAATTTATACAGGTTCTAACTAAAATGATGACGTGCCTACCGCAACTTCTCATCATCACCTGGGTTGACTGGTAGAAAATGCCACTTGGCATTAAGTCCGCTCTTTGTTACCAACAATAAAGGATAAATAAATAAATAAATAAAAATTTGAATAGCAAAATTTATAAAATAAAAAATTTGCCTAAAAGTTGTGTAATAGTAATAATAAATGGCAAATGTTAATACAAATATTTAAAGTTGCTGTATATCTCTAACAAAACGTCGTCTTCATATTTAATTGAAAACCAGTAAATACACATAAACCATTGAAACATAGAATGTGTCAATTATAATTCAGTCCCCCATCAATTTAATTTACCCAAGGATCTAAATTGCATTATATGTACCTACATATAACTAACAATATGTTTCCAGAATATTCATGGTCCGTTTGCTTCCAAATATGGACTGGAAGAGTCTACCGTCTCCAAAGGACATCACAATAGTTCACTATGAAGAAGCACATGGAGTCATACCAGTCCTCGGAGCGTATGTCACTGATGTGTTTTCCAAGTGAGTGGTATTCATATTTAATTTACATTATACAGATATTATAGGGTGTGTCAAATAGCCATATGGAATAATAATAGAGATATATTGCATTGCGTGACAACATACATAAAAAAAGGGTAAAAACTTCGAATAACACATGTGCGAACATTGTGACAATGTAACAAACCACGATTATTCTAGTATAAGTTTCTTTACTAAGTAGATGGCGCGGCAGCATAACGATTACGCAGTCTCACCTTAAACAGTTCAGCAGTTCCTAGATCTACCTGCGTAGCTACCAACGTAAAGGCCAAAATTTACCGCGACATGACTTAGTAATCCATTTATACTCCTGATGTTTAGCATTTTCTCCATCCATCCTGGTGATTAACAGCAAGATGAAGGAATTTCCTAACACAAGCCTTATGTAAACCTCTCTAAATATCTAATAAAAGATAAAACTTTTATCCTCAGTGAAAAGTTCCCCCCGGAATCGGAGCTGATAATGGGCGATTTGCGTTCCGTGTTCGACACTAACGACCCAGCGTTCTCCCGCGAAGCCTGTCGCCGGTGCTTGCGACCGCCTCGCCGCGGATACGACATACCACCTCCACGCATCACCAGTACCACCACATCCACCACACCTCCCACTACAAGAGATGATTTTTTGGACGACGAGATCGATACCACTGCAGAGCCCGAGGAACCAGCTAGAGAGAGACGGTCGTACCCTGAAAGGTGTGTTTATATTTATACTTGTTTTATAAGAATGTCTTACCATTCAAATGAATGAATGAACAATGTTACCAGTCAAATATGATATGTTATTGTTTTGTTTTTGTTCAAGATTGAACATTTATCCCACTATCTATTATAAAAATGTCATCAGAAGCCCTGGGTAATTAAATTATACTAATTTTCAACCTAAACCAGGTCATTAGCAAAGACCATAACTGTAACAAAATATTCGGCTCCTAAAAAATTACAACTGAACCTATGTATATAATAACCAGAAATTTACCATTATTTTGAACTCTTTAATCACCAGCAGAATCATAGTTATGTTAAACTACCAGTCTCTTCTTAAATATCTTCTGAAAAGAGATATCTTTATTACAGAGATTACATGAAGAACCCTATGATGATGGACAAAATCATAGATGATGACAGAGATGAATTTATTGTCAAAGATGGTCTCTTGGATCCCACTGCTAATTATTCAGTATTTGTTGAACTAATACGTAAGTGAACATGTTTTTATTTTTTTTATTATAGCAAGTAAATGTAGAATTCATTTAATTTCAAACCACCAAGACCTACGTATTAATCTCAGGCTTATATATTCAGTGGGGAAGAAATATGTAGTTTCTCAATTTACAACTAACTTTAGAGCTTAATTTGTGTCGGTTTTAATTAATTAAAGCCCATGCCTTCACTTAATTAAAACACATGGGTGTTTTATTTTTTATAGGTAGGTATGATTGTCATAACACAACTTTAAATTCATAGAACTCTGATAATAAGGATGACACATTCTTCATACATTACAATGATAGTAATCTTCATTATAATGTTAAATATATTGTAATGTAAGGGTTTAAAATGTAGTTTGTACATAATGTTATTGATTACTGGTGGAGAATGCCATTAGGCATTAAGTTCGCCCTTTGTTATGCCTGTATATGGTGTTCAATAAAGAGTAAATAA
>DWJK01002161.1:0-15169 GCA_018248815.1 Croniades pieria auraria
CCGGTCAGATTGGAGGTCGTTGGGGGAGGCCTATGTTCAGCAGTGGACGTCCTGTGGCTGAAATGATGATGATGACGTATTATGTATAAATATATTATATACGTATTATATACAAAGTGTAAATGACCAATAGCGCCAGCAGCGAGGCGTGATTGTCGATCTAAGTGAACAGCACGGAACAAAGGTATAAAGTGGGCGACACTTAGCAAAGGATGCCGAGTGCCTCTTGCATAAAGGTTCTTTGTTTAGTTTTCATCTTTCCAAGATGGGCGTAAGAAGCCTTTATATATAAAAAGAAAGATAAAATTTTACAACGGGTTGATATTCGTGCGAAACTTCAAGAGTGTGCTGAAAGGTTTTGTCATATTCAAATAAATATTTTTATTTCAGATTTTATTATCATAAATTTTCATGTTTGTTTCTTTTTGGTGAGTTTTAAATATTACGAGTCTATTGCATTTTTTGGCTTTTTTTGGATTTGTATCCAATTTTTTAGGAAATCATCGTTTGCCCTGTTATCACCTCAAATCAGCCGGATGTACAAGTAGTCTGCTGGCGGTCATATAAGTTGGAAGAGTAGCTACCCCCACCCTTACCTGTGGGGGTTACGCACTCCCAGAATTGGGGTGCACATCGACTCAATATCAAAACATATGAAAGTTGCACCGGGGATAGAAGGACTAGAAAAAAAAGTAAATAAGAAAGAAAGAAAAAACGTTTACTCACGCACAATACGCCATACATAATAATTTATAAACTTGATATTGAATGCACCTGTTTTCAATGAGGTCATAAATACCAACATAGCGTGACGCCTTCAATGCCCGAAAAGGGTAGACAGAGGTGTGCAGTACACTCCGACCATTCACCAGTTATGTTATAGCTACATATGTACGTCCCATCATGGAACAGGAGGTGGACCTATTGCCATACATCGGGCACAAAACGACACCTTTCTACTGCTGGAAATAAAAAAAAAGACCCAATTATACTTTATCCCACCCGGGGATTTAACACAGAACATTTCGTTCATCAGTCATGCTTAGAACCACTTGACCAACGAGACAGTTATATTACACTAAATATTACCAGAATATTCTATTAACATTATCTTACGCAGTGAATGAAGACTCGGTATCACAATTCGAGCCACTCGCCATTGTTCGCCACGAGTCCCCGCTGACAAAGCGCTGAGAGCCCTTGGAACCGCACGCGAAGCTACGCTTTGTCGTCGTCTGTTAAAGCGATCTCACCACATACAGCTTTTTTAACCAATATTGAAAAAAATATTTGTGAAAGTTCCACCAAGCATCGGAAGGCTACAAATAAAAAAGAATGAAAGAAAGAAAGAAAAAACGTTATTCATGCACAATATCTAGCACATAATGATGTATAAACTTGATTTTAAAACTTAGTTCTCGTATATAATTAAATGCTATTTTATATAAGAAAAATAAAAAAATGAGGAAAGTAAGCTGACTGTAATGTAACATCACGCCTGTTATCCCCGAAGGTAGGCAGAGGAGTTTCGTACATCCCCACGTTTCACCAGTTACGTTTAAGTGCCACAATGGAATAGGTGGTGAGCCTATTGCCATACACTGGACACACATCCAGACTTCGAGTCACTACTAGAAATACTAAATAAGAAAACACCAATAATGGCCGACCCGGGATTTGAACCCAGGACCTCCCGATCGGCAGCCGCGCTCGCAATCACTCGACCAACGAGGCTGTCAAGGCAGTCAACTTATATTTATAATTATTTATTTATTCCTCATTGTTGTTAACGAAGGACGGAATGCCAATTGGTACTTTCTACCAGTCAACCAAGGCGATGATGATGAAGAGTAGGCACTTAACTATATTAATTAAAAAGGAAATGACTAGATTCCTATACGTTTAACAATAATATTGACATTTAATATTTTTTATTAATATTTCCGTGGCTAAATATAAACGGCTGAGAATTAATGATAATAGATGAGAATTGAAAGCGACTGTCTCAATGGCAGACAATCGGTCGCGCAAATTGGACACTAGACATTGCCAAAAGTTCTCGTAACACACAAATTTACGTACGAATTAGAAATCTATGATTGGCGAGCTATTGCCAACATTTTTCCCAGTTATTGTTGCAAATGAAGTTTGATATGTTACATTATTTTTAAGCCGCAAGCCCAAGGTTCGCCATGCGGCAGAATACTGGTCTTATCTGGCCCTGACACACGGTTTTTCACTTTAATCTTTGACCTTTTCTATGTAAATATACCTCGGATAACGTGGTTCTAAATTGGTAACACTACTTGCAGGTTCTACGGGTCAGTTGATACGAGTTACATTTCCCCACCGCTAGTAATTTTGTACATTAAATAGGTATTTCTAAACCGTATTGTTTATGATAGGGTAAGAAATCTCGTTTTACTATGAAATTTCTCTTGAGTGTTTACATACATGATTATATATGTACCGGCTTAACTCATGCAGGCTTTTCGGGATGGTCTGACTAATTTCGGGCCTGTAAAAGTTCCTTTATGTAGAGCTTCCGCCGTTTGCAGCGAAATCGCGGTGCAGACTCCGCCAACTCAGTCCCCGTCGCGACCTCGCTGCAATGCTGACATATATGTTTAAACATATATGTTTAATCATAAAAAATATTGCTTCAGAACATTCGAAGTTAACAAATATTTCTATTAAACTTTTCGTGAGGACGTGAATAATAGTAACGATTTCTTATTATTATATGCGAACTCACATTTATCTATCCTTGTTTAAATTTTAATATAAATAATATAAAACGCATTTAAAAAATCATCTAAAATGTCCGAATGAGGCAATGTTCCGATGCCATATCAAAGAACTATCAGATTAAACGTTTGTGCGAAATAGTTCTCAGCTGATTGATTGGTTTCCATAGACAAGAGATGAACTTGAAATGGGACTTCAAGATACAACTTGACCAATAAATTAAATCGCAATAATCAGAGAATCTAAGATCTTTGTGCTATGCGTTTTATCCACCCACGAAAGAATATAGTTCTAGAAATATCTATAATATCAATTCGCTTCTACGCAATAGGAAAAGTTTTTCACAACTGAAAACAATATCACTTTCATACAGAAGGAATAAGTTCTTGGCTACTTTTAAAATATGAATCGCAAGTGATCTCATGTGTATGAGAATATGTCCTATATGCAGTGCTCATACTTCCTGAGATTAAAGACGAAATACACCTATAAAGGCTAGATATAAAAAATTCGCTTTTATACTCGTTGAGATGAACGGTGATAGATAAGTCGGGAGTCTCGGAAACACGGGTGAGTGTATAGGAATGATGAATGTTGAAGAAGCGCATTAGATTAGGAGAGGCCTATGTACAGCAGTGGACATACAAAGGCTGATGATGATGATGATGACGATGATGACGGTGATGGTGATGATGATGATGATGATGATGATGATTATTAAGATGATGATGATGATGATGGCGATGACGACGATGACGACGACGGCGACGATGATGATGATAATGCATTAGATTTTTATAGTTAGAGATATTTGACACTCAATCCTATCTACCTAAACCGTAAGGCCCTGGCGTGACGTTATAACACGGAGACGGTAATAATACGGTGACGGTAATAATCGCAATAAAAAGTAAAAATAGCTGTATCATTGACAAAACTAGAAACTTAGTTGTACAGTTCATGAAAGTGGCAGTTGAATTGTACCGACGGAAGGTCAAATTCTAGGAAAAATGGAAAAATATTTATGCAAAAAGTTATCTAGGCTGTAAAAATTCGATGGCTGGTCTGCCCGCTCGGCCGGAGACATCGCTGGCGCCGCGCCAGATCGCATGCGAGCGTTGAGCCATGTATAGAAAAAGAAAAACAGCTGTGTATGTTCATACAATTTTAAAGTTACTCTATTAGGACATCCTAACAATATGAATGTAACTGTGAATTCGGCATACACGTATGTAGGGAGATGAATTTAGAAGAAGCACGTCAGCTCTGTTAGGATAGACATGATACTCGGTGCTCTCTGCGTACCCCGTAAGGTACCCAGCGTGATAATTTAATAATAACATGGATTATTTTTCTTTATATTTAGCCTAGCAAAAAAGCAGACGGGCCACCTGCTAGTAAGTGGTCACCGTCGCCTATGGATACTTGCAACACCCGAAGGGTGGCCAATGCTTTTCCGGCTTTGAAGGAGAGCTCTCTTTGCGCTTTTCTTGAAGAACTCCATGTCATAATGCTCCGAAAAACCGCAGATGGAAGCTCATTCCACATTTTGCAGGTGCGCGGCACTAATAAATACTTTTCTATCTTGAATTTTGTAATAGTCTCAGAGTCTGGGCTTGTGAACGGCGCAATAGGCTCACCTAATCCCCAGTAGGACGTAAACAAAACTAGTGCAATGTATCTCTTCGGGGATGACACTCTCAAGCCTATATTACGTGCGTACTAATAAAATATTTCTCTCATACATATAGGTACTAACACACTCGACACGTCCCCGACCCCAATTACTGTAAAACACTTGACCTTTTTCCGTATTCGCATTCACATGAATATTTAAATCTCTTTATAAGCTACATTTTAATTGAAGACGAACACTTAATACCGAGAGAGGACTCCGAATAGATTCAGAAGAGTCTAACGACGTTCTCGAGGGATGCCTTCTTGTTATAATTGGTTCGTTGTTATCACGTTATTACGAAGGGTTGGAATTGGAAGTTTAATAACTCACCTGAAAATATTCCCTTAGCGCGTGTATGTTAAACGCCCGAGTCAGATAAGTGATCGACGCGTGGCTAATATCACTGTGGGAATACGAGTACTGCTGCAAAGTGAGTTATTGGATTGTTCGTTCAGTACATTTTAGAAACGATTACCTTCAGGGAGTACAAAGGTAACAGCTGGATTGATAAGAAAAAGCTGTCTTAATCTGCAAATGACTATTTTGTGTCGATCAATTATCATTATAATTAGATGAAGTTGACCGTAATGAATGACCTTTTTATGGTTCTTCTGTTAAACATGGGTCTCTGTTCAAAATGACAAGGGTTTAGGCTATAGGAGGCTATATTTCTCTGGTGCGGAATTGTTAACAGTTGATTTATACATTTGTTTCTTTATTACCCACTGATAAATAAACGTAACAAAGAATGGAAATAATATCTAGGGCCATTCTCCACTAAAGCACTTTTAACTGATTTAATACAATACAATCTATCATTTGACTGCCTTGTTGGTAGAGTTGTTGCAAGCGCGACTGTTGATCGAGAGGTCCGGGGTAAATTCCCGGGTCAGGTACTATCGGATTTGTTTAACTTAGATTTTCAAGTAGAAAGATCTGTAGTGGTTCAGATTGTGGATCGGCGATTCGTGAATGTCAATTCACCATCTACTTCATGATGGTGGGACGTAAACATGATTAGCGTAACGCGAAAATGCGCTACATTCCTCTGCCTACCCTTCGGGGATTATAGATATAATGTTACATAATATAGTACATTCTACAGTTAACCACTTTGATTATTTTTAATTTGTTCAAAAAAAATAAAACAAGTGGAATATTGTAATACGATGCATATAGATTTCTGTTTTATATGAGCTTTAGACGATAGCGTCAAGAAATCTCTAATAAAACTACGTGGAACAACTACAGAAAACAACGTGTGTATGTCATGTTATTGATTTTTTGTCTCTTTGTTTCATTCTTTCTTTTTGGACATCGGATTGGCATGTCTCCACTGCAAGTCCCTTTCAGGGTAGCAGTTTGCCGACCTGCCGAGCTTCTTCCACGTTTATCACTCTCTGTATACGCTAAACTAAACTGAACGCAGATTACCTAAAGTCAAGTCACTTTACATATACGTGTGGATCAAGAGTTATATTAAAATTTTTATTGTTAAATAAGTTTCGGTTAAATAAGATTCGACAGATACAGGTCATACTTGAGCAAAGTTAAATGATTTACTATTGCAATTTAGTTTAGGGCCCTCGAAACTCCCTTTAAATAGCTATCAGCTGTTTTATCATTATCAGTTAACAAGGTGGACCCATACTAAATAGCTCGGATACCAGCTGATGCAGAAGTCAGAAATATCTCCGAATCTGGCTTGCGTATGAAGAGAGTGACATATGTGGAAACAACATCAAATCTGTGAGGTTTGAGGTATCCGTCATTTGGTTGTCTCTGCCTTCCCTGTAAAAAACCTAGCGTGTCAGTATTACAAAAATGAAGAAAATAAAATCTGCAGTTTCAGCAGGTGCGATTGTACCTAGAATGAAAACTCTTAAAATATTCACCTTTCTATCTTAAAATGGAGATGAAGTTTGACATAATTAAGCGCCTCACCTTAAGACACGTAGTAGACGCTCATGGCTCAGCAGACCTTGACCTTTGAGGTGACGAAACTGGTTGGATCCTAGAATATTACTCTTAATGATTTGATCGTGGTACCTAAACCTTACACTGAAGTGTAATATTAACAAAAATATATATAACCCGTAGCCTAGTGGTTTGAAGTTCGACCTCTCACTCCGGGAGACCGGGTTCAAATCCCAGCGCGCGCCTCTTAAAAATGTGCGTTTTAAGTTTAAATATTACTTGCTATTGGATTTGTGCCCGGTGCACGGCAATAGGCTCACCTATTCCATAGTGGGACGTAAACGCAACTGGTGAAACGTGGGAGTGTTCTACACTCCTCTGCCTACCTCTTCGGGGATAACAGGCGTGATGTTACGTGACGTTTGTGTATATCATCAACTCTATGTGTCTACTATTATTGTATATGTAGTATTTTACTTTTATTCTATTTAGTTTAAATACTCGTATATACCTTACACTGTTAGTTCTCATCACCAATATTTTAAACACGTATTCACTACTAGTACTATTAACACAAAATATTTTACTAATCATAGAATTGACTGTATACGGATATTTTTCTACAAAAATATCCAGTTTTCACCCATAAATCAAAATTCTCTATTTAAAACTGTAAAGTAAACACATTGAAAATAGAAGCTAAGGATGTTGTACCCTACTTTAAGGCTACAAACGATTCTGTGACTAACTCGGATTGGTTTCTTAACTGAGTCATACTGATTCAAGTGTCTATGACCCGTACTTACTTGTTACATCCTTGATGTGTAAAATAATTTAATAAATTATTTATGCACTTAATATATGCCAATAAAAAGAACTGGATACCCAAATCGGTTATTAAGCGCTTTAGGCTGTCTTCTCAAGCGCTAAATATTTTTAAGCGTATTAATATTTTAACATAATAATCATGCGTCTGTAGAAAACAAAGTCGATAATGTCGTTTTTTTGTTAACGCTAAGCTTTTAGAGCTTCTGGTTTCGTATGTAAATAGCTTTGCTAATCTGATAAGCGTGTGATAGCACAGCACACTTGGTAACACCTGTTTATTACCATAACGGTAAACGGCGTACATTAAAATAGATTCCGATCGCAGTGTATGAGTAAATAAAATAACAATACAAAATGTAGTATAAATTAAATATTTGTATATCTCAATACGTAGGTAAAATTTATTTGAAATGACAAAGAAATGCATTAAAATATTTTTTTTTTCCTGAAAACCATAAAACGGTTTTCAATATTAATTTTCAATTTAATTTAAATATGAATTTAATTAGAATAATAAGATAATTATTAATCGGTACTGAAACAGAGGCCCATGAAAACGATTTTCAATGGTTAGCGGAAAAAATCTAGATCTTTCTCTGTTCCAAAATCCCATTGATTTTATTCACTGACCGTACAATCGCCAATTAAGCCAGTAAGAAAGCGGTCTTCCACTTTTTATTTCCTCTTAATGTCATGAGGCACTTGTCTCACCTGCACCAAGTCACTGCTTAAATAAGGTACCGGCTTAATTCATGTATGTTTTTTTGGGAGAGCCCGACTGATTACAAACCTAACCGAATAATTATATAATATCCAATAGACTCACGGGCAGTGGTGTTATTGAATGAATTACGTCCCAAAACGGAATAGGCATTCCATTGTGGAATGTAAATCTAACTAGTGAAACGTAGGTGTGTAGTACACTCTTCTGCCTACATCTTCGAGGATTACAAGCATGATGTTATATATGCTATCTAGAAATTAAAAGAAAGAAATTGTTAAGAATTTATTTATGCTATTAAATTATCATTTCGTGTATTATCCACAATTCTCTTGCAGTATCGAAGCTTAAGTAATTTCTTATTCACAATCATATGATCTATGTATCTCGTAGCTAGTAACAGTGAACATAGCTGTTCGCTTGCGGCTTGCCAGCAAACAAAGCACGAGTGAATCAGTAGGTACGGGTAGCTGACGCAACTCATTTATGATGTGATTGATACTAATCCGCTTAATCCACCAACTAACTGTTGGACGGCCGATCGACAAAAGAACTGTAGAGAAAGCCAATGCTTAACACTGAGATATGTACCAATGTGATTAGTATACTTGGTGCCAGTTGTTTTTTTCTGTGTTGCCACGTTGGGTAACCGGCTTTTGTTAATATACATGTTAAGTTTTTTTTTGACAGGTACTGTTACGGCAGCCACGGTGAAGAGGACCATGTGTTAATCGTGTAACAATTAAAGTTATTGGTTATGTTTTCTAAAAATGTTTAGTGGATTCTGAGGTAGATTTTACATTCAGTGCCTAAATGTTGTCAATATTAGAACAGTTAAAGATAAGTATTCATTTCAAATATAAATTGCATTTATTAGCAATAGCAGTGACAGCCTAGTGGTTATTTAGAATTCAGCTTCTCACTCTGTAGGTCTAGGATTCAAAAGCTGTCGCATTATATCACTTGTTGTAATCCACATTATGAGGACTTCTTCATAAGCTCTGCGAGACGTGTGAAATCTGCCAACCCGTATTTGACCAGCGTGGTAAACTATATCCTAAACAGTTCTCTTTCTGGGACGAAACCCGTATCCAACAGTGAAAGGATACAACACACTTAGATAACAGAAATATATGAGATAGAAGAGTGAATTAACACCAGCTGTTTACTCGTTGTCTACTACAAAAACATAAATAACAATACAATACTAAACGCTACCAAAATCCCATTACACTAACTTTCGCCTTCGTACTACAAAAACGTTAATCAATTGAATGGGCTGCAGGTGATCTGTCTTGCCGACCACCAGCACCGAACAAGCCTACTCGATTATCTTGAGACACGTAAAAAATTTATGACTATCGTACGTATTGTTTCAATTAGAAATGCCGAATTAAATATATTCTAGTAACGCCCAAATTGCCATACCTCGTAATCATAATTTAGAATACCCCCCCATTGTTATTTATGCGTGTGTTACACGAAAGATTGTGTGTCAATATTATATTTTTTATTTAAGCCGCTGTAAGACGATTTACATGAGGTCCGATACGATGTAAAGCTGCTTGTTAACATTTTAGAATTATTTGAAACATATTTTATCAATTGTAATTTTACTTTAACACTTTTCCCATATTCTGTACATATAACTTGTAATATATATCTGAAACAGGTATACGTATGAATATATAATTTTTAAGTGATTTATGTGATAAGGTGATAAGACTATGAAACTTTCATCATCATCGTTATCAGCCTACTTCCGTTCACTGCTTAGGCTTCTCCAATAGCACGCCATTGAGCTCGATCTTCAGCTCTTCGACTCCAACCGCTGCCAGGCACTTTGCGTATACTATCACTCCACCAGCTGGAGTAAAACTTTCTACAAAATTTTAGTGTTTATAAATAAATATATACCGTCATTTAATTTACAAAATATTTAGACTGTTCCCATATAAGCACAGACGAACCCGCGCGGCTGGACTAGTACTCGTTTACTTACGAAATATCAATACACGGGATACACCCTACAGCGGCAATATATTTATGACACGCCTATACTATGTTAAAGCCTTTGGCGTCCATTACTTCTCTCTGAGATTTGATTTCATATCAAAACCAGGTTACAATTAAATATGTTTTTCGAAAGTTCGACAAGTTTTTGACATATTTAACTTACCGCCTACTTATGTGTCCGATATATCGGTATTAATTTACGATATCGAAATGAATTTTTGCGCATATATATATAAATAATTATTCAGCGGAACGATACTTTGAAACTATAACTTACCTCTGTTGAAACTGATCTTAAAAGGAGACGAGACCACAGCACGGTATTAGTAGTGTAGGACACTCTCCAGTTAGCTGGGATGACGATCTGCAAAGAGCTCGGTAGAGACAACATGACATTACCTTTTGAATACAGAATAGACGGCAGATATCAATAATATAAACGATAGCTTGCGCAATGAAGCGAATCAAAACCCCTGATTAACTTAATATCACGCCTGTAATCCGCAAAGGGGTAGACAGAGGAGTGTAATATACTCCCACGTTTCACCAATTACGTTAACGTCCCATGGAATAAGTGGTGAGCCTATTGTCAATAATTTGGAAATAACGTCTCAGAAATCCAACTGTGCTTTGCTTAAGCTTCAGTGTCACTGTCAGGATGGGTGAAGAGTAGCGAGTGCCAAATAACTTTATCCTTACAGACGGCGAGTATCACTATAATTTTAAAGCGCAGTAATTATTTAGCTCTACGGCTCTCTATATCTCAAAAATATTTTGCTGCTTGTGTTTAAAAGTGTTAAGTAACTGATTGTAAAAGATTCGTACATGATGTAACAAAAATCATACAATGCTTTCTATTCAGACTTAAACGTAATATTGATGGATAGATAATTTATATTTAAAACAATGGTATGTCGGTTAGTCGGTCAGTTCATAAATCAGTGCGCCAAACAGGTGTGTATTATGGTTACAGATTCTTATCAAATCTTCGTCTTAAAGTACGTATACGAAACTACGAATTGATAGAATCTACAACCTCGAAGTCAGACACCTACTTTGGAACTATGTTAGTATATGTTGAAAGTTTATTTATGTACCTAAGATACTGTAAAATAAAAATATTTTATATAATTGTAGATCTTGTAACATTTGATATGTGAAATCAAAAAAAAAGATAAACTGTGTCGGTAATATTTTTTTAAATATTAGGTAGCTTGAAAGCACATTAAATTTTTTTCTGAAACAATCATCAACGTGAAACAAATCTGCACATTAATATCTTGAGTATACTTTAATATCAATATGGGTTATGTCCAGCATTGAAGTCTAAAAAAGGTATTTTATATTAGAAAAAGCCGTTTTATTTATCGTACTATACTTAGAAGACGGCTGTCGGAGTCAAGAGATTAAAATAATGCAGAAATAATAGAGCAATCGTATATAATATTACCGAAGAGAAAACGAACACGACTTCATAAAAATAAAATATATACCTCCAGAATTACTTAGCTTTTGTCCTACAAGGTTACGTTCGAACAATTGTTCTAGAATGGACGATGCCGCCAATTATCACGCGTACATGAATGTACTAATTCATTTTTATAAGAATCATTCTGTAGTCTTTAATTAAAGTTATCAGTAGAGTTGCAGGAATTACTTTAAGTATAGTGTGCTGATTTAGAACTATCGGTTACCGTTTCTACGTGCTATCGTTTTAGTCTATACCATTTTATAAATCCCCAATAGCTACTTGAGCTAAATACTTGACTTCCAAGACCTCGCTAAGCAAGGACTGCTTAATATATTTAACCTCCTTTGCAATTACTGAAATGTTTTCTTACTACATGTTCTCTAATACGTTCAAGCGTTAAAGTTGAATTACAATCGACCGTGTCAATAGACATAATGAAAAACATCCTTAGTGTAGATCAAACAAACAATATGAACTCTTTATGACCATTGCTAGTTGCTGTCATTACAAAATATTAAGCACTGCGTATATACATGCAAAATAGTTGTATCTGTTCTCCTCAATAAATCAAACAAACACATACTTAATTCCTTTAGACCTTGAAATGTTAAGAAAAAACTAAAAAAAAAACTGACAGTTTAATAATATTCCCCGCTGTCAGTGCGTAAATTGTTCTATGTGACACTAAGAACAAAACATGCATACAGAATATTGGACACATTAGATTTAAACAAGATTATGTGAAATAGTCGAACCGTCGCTCAATACTCCGTCCTGTAAGAACAAGTCGCTTACCAGCATAATTTCAATCAAATGTATACTTGTCCTAACATTTATAAAAAACTCGAGAACCACACCACATACATATATTAAAACACACATACAATATTCTATCTGTAGACACCACTCAACCTACGAGAGGTGTTTAATTATGCTATCGCTGACCACTAAATATGAAGATATACCGTTCAACCCATCTATTTGCGAAATTATAGCCTTTACAGTATTGGATTAATAACCTGTGGTACATTATCTGACGCCTATGGCAGCAATTTCGTCGAAAGTATCAAACATGTGAGATTATGCCACAAACATTTACATTTACCTTAATAATAGCCTCTGATTGACGGAACCTCAGACGGAGCCTCATATGAGGCAATAAAATTAATCTATCGAGTAATTTACGGTATATTTTTTCTAAAACGTCGCCGGATGAACTAATTAGTGGGAGGTTGTTAATGAACCAATTTCGACTTTCGAAGCAGTTACGTAATTGTTTAATTTGTCTTAATTTTACTATACCTTTTGCAGCTTTAATTTCTCTTTTTCCCTTTGGCTTTTATGCTTCATCTTTTGTTTTTCTTTTCAACGAATCCGTTTACTAAATATTCGAGTAAACACATACGTGTTTCAAAATGATAAAACGCTTTCTCTACATTTCTCCTTTGTTATCCTCGTAACTGTAAACCATTCACATTTAGCATACTCTACCATGCTATTATTAAGCTTACGACCTTAGCGATTGTCATACAAACATAGACTGAGATCGCTTGCTTATTTTAGCTTTGGAATCATGAGAACGCTTTTGTAAAATCACCACTGGCAATGTTCTGGTCAAGGCTCTGTCGCAATACATGTCGCTTACTTAATCACTTCGTTGTGTCTACTTAATTAATTGAAATCCAGAGTATTTGCTGATTTCTCTGTACTTCCCAATGGAAACCATTATTAATCAATGAGGAACCATTACAGGTGGCTGGGACCTGCTGTTCAATGTTTAGCGTTGAACATTATTAATTTTCAACATTATTAATTTTACACGAATACCAAATTTAAAATGCTTCAAATTTTTGGGTCCTAAAATTGTATTAACTTAATATTTATCGTCTTATATCCGTTCCACTGTTAGGCTTAAGTATCTTTCCAAATACACGAAGCCTTAATATACATGACAAATGGTAAATTTTTATCAAAAACAACAAAGAATTCAGAAGACCAACAAAAACCTTTTCGTTATTAGTTACGCTATGTACATATCGATTTCTAAAACTCTCGAACTACTCCAACTACATAAGTATACCCGTTCCAGTTTCGCAAAGCTTTTGTTAAGTGATTAATCATATTTTTTTTTAAATATTGTCATATTACTTGACTACCTCTCGTGCCACTTTCATGCGAACCAGCTTACTGATACGGCAGTAAATGTGAAAAAATCGATTTGGAATCCTATTGTATTGTGATAGCGGTTGTTTTGGCTTAACAATGTGTTTGGGAGTCAGACGCGTTGGTCGGTGATATCTGTCGTCAAACTGAGACTGCCAGATTAGGCAACGTGACACCTCTATGTGCATGTGTAACGTAGAAAGTAGTCGGCAGCCATCCACAATGAGTGGAAACTAACGCATGCCGTGGATTCAATTGAATCATTCTAGCGTTAATAAATATGTAGCGTTGACAAAAAAACTCTGTTTTTGTTTCGTAGCTTGGACTTTCAACGTGTAAATTTTTTTTTACCTTTATTTTGCTGATTGATACTTTCCTGCCACTACCTTTAAGCAGAAAATTCTGCGTTGTTGAATTAAAATTTAAATGACATTACCGTACTTTGTGTAAAACTTTCACAGATACTTTTCTTATCGTTAGTAAGGAGATAAGTATTTTCATTAATATTAGACTAACTAAAAAAGTATTAGTCATGAGCCAATTTGGCTTAACGGGTATAACTTTGAATAGCAGTACAAATCCTTAGTATTGATGACAAAGTCGATAGAATAACTATAGGTCAAAAAGTTCAATTCGAATAAATAAAATTGCGAAAGACATCCAGATGTTAAGAGCATTGTTATGTTGTGTGTTTTAAAGGCTTTGGAAAAATAAAACAGTCCAAAACAAAAGCAGGTAGGTTGAATAGCTACCGAGAATATCCGGCAATATTTTATATTGTACAAACAAAACCACAAAGTGACCTTGAATTCTTAGTGAAGGCCGGTGGTATATTAGACGAATAAAGCCTTTAGTAATCTTAAATAATTTCCTAAAATAATGAATTCTGGAAAACCATTGACATTTTTGGTTCTTTTCATAATTATACTTTGAAAAAAAAATTCTAACAATTTGTTTACGTATTGAAAGACTTCGTCATAATCAGATTAATTATAAAACATTTCTGTACATAGTTTTAAAAATAACTACGCAAACTGATCCACAATTTAAAAATTATCCATAACTTATCCATAATTTAAAAAATATTTTTCTGCTATCGACACCCTGTCATTGTAACTAATTACTCTGCGTCAGTGATTTTTAATTTAATTGTAATACCTGATTTTGTCCAACCAAGCGTGAGGAGCCACGCGGACGGACAGATGTCTATCTGGACCGCTAGTTTATTGTATATACTGATGATTACACGCGACTTCGTTTGAGTAGCACAGTTATAATTAAATATAATTTTGTTTAAGTACATAATTGGCTCTCTTTTCGGATACTAACTGTAAAATGTTATGTGCCTGCTCAAGATAACGTGTTTAAATCAAATGAATATTTCCGAATATCATTGTATACAAACAAATAGACACACAAAGGTATAGGCCAAAAATTAAAAAAGACGCGTTTTGGTGTTTTTGAAAAAAAATATGGGAGTCATTACATAAGAAGCGGAGGAACATTCTTAAATCGATTTATCTTAACAGACATACATACATATATATATACACATATATATATACATATATATATACATATGTATATATACATATATATATTTATGTTTCTAAGTATTTATGTACAC